>QXTE01000116.1:2279916-2399490 GCA_003942145.1 Platysternon megacephalum
GTGTGGTCCATGCTGGTGCTCTTTTTCGGTTCTCGGACTGCATGGCTACCTGTGCTGTTCAGCTCTGTGTGGTCACCTGTGCTCTCCACGCTGGGCTAACAGGAAATGAAATTCAAAAGTTCGCGGGGCTTTTCCTGTCCACCTGGCCAGAGCATCCGAGTTTAGATTGTTGTCCAGAGCGGTCACAATGGTGCACTGTGGGATAGCTCCCGGAGGTCAATACCATCGAATGTCGTCCACACTAACCCTAATTCGAACCGGCAATACCAATATCAGCGCTACTCCCCTCGTCGGAGAGGAGTACAGAAACCGATTTTAAGAGCCCTTTAAATCGAATTAAATGGCCTCGTTGTGTGGACGGGTGCAAGGTTAATTCGCTATAACGCTGCTAAATTCGAACTAAAATCGTAGTGTAGACCAGGCCTAAGAGTAGGTTAGATAAATGTCTATCAGGGATGGTCTAGATCAGGGGTAGGCAACCTATGGCATGTGTGCCGAAGGCGGCACGCGAGCTGATTTTCAGTGGCACTCACACTGCCCGGGTCCTGGCCACCGGTCCGGGGGACTCTGCATTTTAATTTAATTTTAAATGAAGCTTCTTAAACATTTTAAAAACCTTATTTATTTTACATACAACAATAGTTTAGTTATATATTATAGACTTATAGAAAGAGACCTTCTAAAAACATTAAAATGTATTACTGGCACGTGAAACCTTAAATTAGAGTGAATAATGAAGACTCGGCACACCACTTCTGAAAGGTTGCCAACCCCTGGTCTAGACAGTATTTTGGTCCTGCCATGAGGGCAGGGGACTGGACTCGATGGCCTCTCGAGGTCCCTTCCAGTCCTAGAATCTATGAATCTATGAAAAATATGATCAATTTCAAATATAGTATCTACTGAGATAAATTATAATCTCTTCAGAATCAGTCTATGAAAGCTTGAATTACCATTAGACTCTAATCCACTTTATCATTTAAAAGATTAATTTTGGGAAACAATCTGCCTAGGACCCACGACTGCCAGTGAGAATAGTCATGTAACTCAGATGTTCAGAATTTGGCAAAAAAACAACAACCGAGGAGTCTTTGTGGCATCTCAGAGAATAACAAATTTATTTGGGCATAAGCTTTCGTGGGCTAGAACCCACTTCTTCCGATGTATGAAGTAAAAAATACAGGAGCAGGTATAAATACATGAAAGGATGGGGGTGCTTTAGCAAGTGTTAGGTCAGTCTAATGAGATAAATCAATTAACAGCAGTATGCCAAGGGAGGAAAAATAACTTTTGAAGTGGTAAGAGAGTGGCCCATTACAGACAGTTGACAAGAAGGTGTGAGTAACAGTAGGGAGAAATTAGTATCGGGGAAATTAAGTCTAGGTTTTGTAATGTCCCAACCACTCCCAATCTTTATTCAGGCCTAAGCTGATGGTAAAATAAATACATAAATAAATTAAATAAATAAAAAGACAGTATTTTTACTTCATACATCTGATAAGTGGGTTCTAGCACATGAAAGCTTATGTCCAAATAAATGTGTTAGTCTCTAAGGTGCCACAAAGACTCCTCGGTTTTTTTGCTGACACAGACTAACATGGCTACCGCTGAAACCTCTCAGAATTTGCCAAGAAGTCTTTCATTATTCTTCCCCAAATTTGTAACTCTTTCAAATAACGTAGCTGAAAATTGGAGTATTAAATAGTTGAAGCTTTATAAACCTTGAAACTGTCATTAAAAAGATATAAAACAAAGAGTAGACTGAAGAGTAGCTAAAAATTAAAGACAGCCTCAAATTGGAACCCGGGATCTGAATCCTCTGGAAATTTGGAGAACAAGGAACACGTGCCTACTTTTAGGATATAAACCAGCTTTCCGCCTGTAATCAATGGGACTGTGGTTACTCAGCCTTGAGTCAGGCAGTTTATCAGTTGTCTTTCTACAGGAATTGTCTGAACACTCTTTCCTTATAGGCAGCAATTCGATTTGCAGTGTTGCAAGCTGACGGCAGATCAATTGTAGGGAAATTATAAAGTTCTCTCTGTCCCAATTTTCCTTTGTTGTTACCCTGCACACACCACCAGCATGTTACATCATTTGCTATACTACAGCTGGACATCTTTTGCAATCTGGTTTAGTCTTCAATTGAAACAGAACTGAGAAACACCTGGGAGTAAATTGTGTACATGTATCATTAGCAGATCTTAGCAGAAAAATGGCTCTCATTACTTGTGTTCTTGGCTCAGCCCTGGAGAGCTGGCATGTCCAACACCTAAAACAAGCCTTTACTCTGTATTTCTTTTCAAAATATTTTTAAAAATGTAGATTTTCACTGAGGTTTAGCATATTTACCTACACAGAGAGAAGTGTACAAGAAATGTATAACTATGTTTCTAATTTCAAAGGGTAAAAGTGATTTTTGCAGTTAGATAGGACTTATTCCATCTTCTGGTTTTATTTATAATTCACCAGAAGGAGAGAGCACTGGCTTCAAAATATGGGTTCCCCTTTATATGGCTTTCTGGTTAAGCAGTAATTTCCCTAATTCCCTTTTTTAACCACAGCCGGATTAACATATTGGGCAAACCTACACTTCTGGGCCCCTACCTTGTTGGAGAAGGAAGCCATTTCTTTATCCAGTGTCCTTCACTCTCTTTGGCTCTGTTGGAAATGGCAAAAATAAGTATCAGTTATGTGTGAGGATTCTCTCTGCTCACTCTTCCACTAGTGAGGATGTGTGCGCAAACTGAAAAAAGTTCACTTACTTTAGTGGTGTTGCAACCCATGTGCCAAATCGCAATGCAACTCACTCAAGTGAACATCTTTCAGTTTGCATGAAAATCCATACTGGTAAAGACAAACGAAAAAAACAACCTTCCAACAACAAATATCCCCACCCTCCCCACAATATTTGAGCTCTAGGCACATACCAAGTTTGCCTATGCATTAGTCTGGCCCTGCCTTTATCTACCATATTTATTCCCCCTTCTCTGCAACCCGTAAAGCTGAAACAAGGATTCCATTCTCCAAAAGCAACAGCAATTTGCACAAGCCACATGGGTGGCTCTCTGAATACCAATTAGACAGAAGAGAGAGGTCCAGTAAAAGTTGTTTGCCTTCCTGTCTCTCCCATAAACCCAGCTGAACCATCCACAGATCCAAATTGGCTTCTTCAAAGACACCGCTGTCAGTCTGCCTCACTGAAAAGATCCTTTGCCTGTGATATTTCATTATTGGTTACAAATCCCCAGCTGTGTCGCCATTCAATAGTGCCTGTGCTTCTTTCCTCATTCATTACATGACTATTGGCTGCAATGAACACTGCTACATGAAACTGATTTTGCAAACTGTGAGGACAGGATAGAGAGGCATAGGGAGAGAACAGACTTTCCTCATAACTGTTAGATTTTATTCCTAGCCACCTGGAGAAAAGGAGGAATCTGGGAAGCACAGAGTTAAAATATGTCCCGCTTGTTTGGACTTAATAGGGAAAGGTTTTGAGCTGTAAAAGGCTTATAACTAGAAATATAACCCCTCGAGGCAACATAGAATCAATCTAGTACCAGGCTAGGGCAGGAACAGAAGAGCCTCACTGCCATCATTGGCTGTTTTTTTCCCTCACATCCAGGAAATCTAACATCTGCCCACAGGCGAGCACCACACGTTGCCTTTTAGGCAGAAAATACAGTAGAAACTCAGGAAGGCCTGAGAGAGGCTCTCTAGCAGTCCTAGCAAGTAGAGATCCCAGTGTTACAAGGGTCTGAAACATTACCCAAGACTGCTTCTTCTTATCAATTATTTATACAAAGCCACAAATGCACACAGCACTCTACAGTAGGCAAATAGTGCCAAGATATTGATAGTTCCCAGGCTAAAATGGCTTACAAGCTTATGCCTCTAGCCCACAAAGACTTAAGCACCAGGCACAATTTTGTGCCCGTGAAATTCAATTAGTCTAATTCACATGCACAAAGTTACTTATGTCTTTACAGGATCAGGCCCTAAGGCCCAATCCTACTCCCCAGATTAGTGGCAAAGTTGTCATTTACTTCAGGGGAGGAGGAGCAGGTGCTGAAGGCATACGCAACATGAAACAGGATAAAACAAGATTGGATATGAAAAAAACCAACAACTTTTCGAGCAGCCTCCAATCCTCACAATATTTGGGATTTAGGGGGGAAATGGAGCAGTTGGAAGAGATTAGTTTTGCTGCAGAATGCAGTTTAGTGAAGACAACTGATGATTGCTTCCATTAGTGAAAAGATGACTAATGCCACAAAGCTCAGGCCAAAAAATAAACATACACTCTAAAAAGACAGCTTCATTACAAAGGGACATTTCTGCTCTTTTCTTCATGAACTGAAGAGGATAAAATATCATCAACATGCACTTAACACCCCCCTTTTTCTCTTTTAATAAATACACAGGGTTTTAAAAAAAAATATTATTACATATTGAATTCAGAAACACTAATCATTAGATTAAAAATTAGGAAGAAAATAGATAATGGCATGAATAGGCTGGAAAGGGATTCATTTTGGGAATTAATTTACAATGCTGAAAATATAATTACCCACTGATTAACACATTTTTCCTCTCTCTTATGGACATTTATTTTTAATTTATTAATTTCAATGCTCATTATACCTTGATTACACTCTCTTTTGGGAGGAAATAAGATTTGAAGTGCCTTCTATTTTTTCTCCCTTTATTGTTTCCCATACAGTAATTGTGGATTTGACACATACTTGAATCCATTTGTACTTTCCACCTTTTGAGCTTCTATTTTGAGTTGATTGTATTGGGGGACGGGAGACATTTAAGGGCACTTGGTTGCAAATCAGTCACTGAATGACAAGAGCCTATTTAAAGTGGTACTAGCATCTATCTGCTCTTGGAGGCTGGTAGTGCTCTTGGGAGTTGCCAATGCACTGTATACATCAAGGCAGAAGCAAACTTGAAGCCTAGCCATAAAAGTGCTAAAGTTTTAGGTAGATTTTTTTTTAAGTAGTGTCATTTTACTGCTTTGAACAAATGCTGCCTTGTCCTAGTCTACTCTAATCACATTTGTCAACCAGCATTTCTAAAGTCCCCCTGACTATAGTTTCTAGATACCGCACATGGAGTAAAAGAAAAAAAAAAGTCTACCTAAGAACGGACAGTCTGTTTTCCATCCTAGTCTTTTGGTTTAATTGTCATCATCTAATCTTAAGCAAGTATCCTGGTTTTTCTTATGCTCCACTTATTTGGAAATGCTTTCATGAAGTATTCAACATGACTTGGAGATGGGTAGGATATTCTTTTTCTCGATCACTGGGGGAGGGCTTTGGGTGTGTGGTTGGAAAGGCCCTTCCTTCACCTTCCTCAGGCTCTGCTAGCTGCAATGAAGGATGGAGATCTTGCACTTGTGCCTGTCCCATTTAGTAGTTTGTAGGTGACTACCTGAACCTTGAAGTCAATACAATACTGAATCAGGGCCAATTGGCAATTATACAAATCAGCAGACAGGATTTTTTTCCCCTAACTCCATGCAGTTAGTGTTTGGCTTGTACAGTATTGGCATCTCCCCTAAAATTCAAAATGTTATAAGACTGGCTTAAAAACCATGACATTTAAAAAAATATATGTTTATCTTCTGTTTTCTGAGCCTTAATCATGCACTCACATTACATTTTCAAGCTTTGCAACCATGAGGGCTAGAAACTACTTTTTTCAAAAATGAATGCAGAGATCCTCACATGAGTCTAGCAGCTGGGGCTTGATTTAAAACATCAAATGTTGCAAGTCCCACAATAAAATCATGACAGCTGGCAACAGGTCTTGTCTCCAGAAATGACTTTTTCTATCTATTATAATTTATCCTAGCTAGTAAGAATAATCCAGTTATAATATTTGTATAAATACTTAGTTCTTTATTGAATCCTGCTAAGCTCTTTGTCTTGCTAATGTCTTGGGGATGTGAGTTTCACAGGTGAATTACATGTTGAGTAAAGCAGTATTATCTTTAGTTTAATTAGCTGTTCGCTTGTTCTTGTATTATGTGAAATAGTACAATAAGAGCACCTGACTGACCTCAATACTATTCCTGTTGTATTCTGTTTGACATAAGAATGGCCATACTGGCTCAGATCAATGGTCCATCTAGCCCAGTATTCTGTCTTCTGACAGTGGCCAATGCCAGGTGCTTCAGAGGGAATGAACAGAATAGGCAATCATCAAGTGATCCATCCTCTGTCATCCTCTCCCAGCTTCTGGCAAACAGAGTCTAGGGACACTCAGGGTATGTCTACACTATAAAATTAGGTCGATTTTATAGAAGTCGATTTTTAGAAATCAATTTTATACAGTCAATTGTGTATGTCCACACTAAGCGCATTAAGTCGGCAGAGTGCATCCTCACTACCATGGCTAGCATCGACTTATGGAGTGGTGCACTGTGGGTAGCTATCCCACAGTTCCTGCAGTCTCTGCCGCCCATTGGAATTCTGGGTTAAGCTCCCAATGCCTGAGGGGGCAAAAACATTGTCGCGGGTGGTTTTGGGTACATGTCGGCAGTCGCCCCTCCCTCCGTGAAAGCGACGGCAGACAATCGTTTTGCGCCAGACACCAAGGCGATTAGAAGAGCACAGCAAGGCGCGCTGCGCAGCAGAGAGGCTTTGAAAACCAGTTTCATGACTGGCCAGGCTTTGGTGTGACAGTTGTGTGTGTTTCTCCTTGATGCAAACCTGCCCCCTTTGTTGATTTTAATTCCTTGTAAGCCAACCCCCCCCCTTTGAAATAAAGTAACTATTATTTTGAAACCATGCATTCTTTCTTTATTAATTAAAAAAATGAGATAACGGACAAGGTAGCCAGGGTGGGGTGGGGGAGGAAGGAAGGACAAGGCCACATTGCTTATTGTAGCCACACTAAAAATCAAACTGTTTGGGCCATCCTCTGGAGTGGAGTGGCTGGGTGCCCGGAGCCTCCCCCCATGTTCTTGGGCGTCTGGGTGAGGAGGCTATGGAACATGGGGAGGAGGGTAGGCGGTTATACAGTGGATGCAGTGGGGGTCTGTGCTCTTGTTGGCTTTCCTGCAGCTCCAACAGATGCTTCATCATGTCCGTTTGCTCCTCCATTACCCTCAGCATCGCGTCCTGCCTCCGCTCTTCATGCTCACTTAATTCTTTCTTGGCCTCTGCCACTGAATGCCTCCATGCATTAAGCTGTGCCCTATCAGTGTGGGAGGACTGCATGAGCTCGGAAAACATATCATCGCGAGTGCGTTTTTTTCACCTTCTAATCTGCGATAACCTCAGGGACGGAGATGATAGGGGGAGCATAGAAACATTCTACGCTCTACGATTCTGCGGGGACTGCATGGTCACCTGTGCTGTTGAGTTTGCCACGCTGACCAAACAGGAACTGAAATTCAAAAGTTCCATGGGCCTTTTCCTGTGTACCTGGCTAGTGCATCGGAGTTCAAAGTGCTGTACAGAGCGGTCACAATGGAGCACTCTGGGATAGCTCCCAGAGGCCAATACCATCGATTTGCGTCCACACTACCCCAAATTTGACCCAGCAAAGTCAATTTTAGCACTACTTCCCTCGCCGGGGAGGAGTACAGAAGTCGATTTTAAGAGCCCTTTAGGTCGACGGAACAGGGTTGGTTGTGTGGATGCATTCATTTTTAAATTGACCTAATGCCGCTAAATTCGACCTAACCCCGTAGTGTAGACCAGGGGTCAGAGGATGGGGTTGTATCCATAGACGCCGAGTCCATGGGTGCTCCAGGGCTGGAGCACCCACTGGAAAAAAATTAGTGGGTGCTTAGCACCCACCAGCATCCATACCCCCCCAAGCTCTGCCAATCAACTCCTCCCCCCCAACAGTGCCTCCCACCTGCCGCGATCAGCTACTCTGCGGTGTGCAGAAGGTGCTGGGGGGAGCAAGATGGGGCAGAACTGGGCAGGAAGAGGCAGGGCGGGGGCTTGGGAGAAGGGGTGGGGTGGGGGCAGGGCCTGGGATGGAGCAGGGGGTTGAGCACCCCTGGTGTCTCTGACCATCTTGGCTAACAGCCATTGGTGGACCTATCCTCCAAGAAATAGAGGTTACCAGAAGTGAATACATTTGTAAATACTCTGATGTACTATTTGGGGAAACAGAAACAAAGATGTTTTAGACTAAACTCTCCTATGTCTTACATGGCTTGGAGGGAATGAAAGGCAGGGCAAGAATTTGGACCTTAGTGACCTGTCCAAGGCCCTAGAGCATTAATGACAGTATTAGAAATCATGGGTGCAATCCTGGCCCCAGTGAAATCAATGGGAGCATCAATACTGACTTCGTTAGCAGCAGGATTTCACTCCATTAGTTTCTGGCTTCTGGTTCTATGCTCAAAGTACCAGACCCTCTCACTCAATAAATCAATTTTCTCTCTCGAGAGCACCTTATGCAGTTTAGGTAAAGTTTTCAAAAAGGCTTATGTGACTTAGCATCCTTTTCAAGAGTGAAATAGGGACAGATTTTCAAAGGTATTTAGGCACCTTAAGATGTAGATAGAAGCCTAGGGCATGTCTACACCTACCAGGGATCGACGTTGCGGCAATCAATGCACCGGGGCTCGATTTAGTGCATCTAGTGAAGACCTGCTAAATCGACCGCAGATCACTCTCCTGTCGACTCCGGTCAGGGCCGGCTCCAGGCACCAGCCCAGCAAGCAGGTGCTTGGGGCGGCCAACGGAGAGGGGCTGCACTCCAGCTGTTTTTGGGGCGGCAAGTCTGGGTCTTCGGGGGCGGGTCCCTTGGTCCCGCTAGGAGCGAAGGACCAGCCGCCGAATTGCCGCCGAAGACTGAAGCGGCGGCTGTAGAGCTGATCGTGGCTTTTTTTTTTTTTTTTTTTTTGCTGCTTGGGGCGGCAAAAACCCTGGAGCCGGCCCTGACTCCAGTACTCCACCGGAACGAGAAACGTAAGGTAAGTTGATGGAAGAGTGTCTCCAGTCAACACAACGTGATGTAGACACCGCAGTAAGTTGACCTAACCTATGTTATTCATGTAGCTGGAGTTGTGTAACTTAGGTCGACTTACCCCCGTAGTGTAGACAAGACCCTAGTGGGATTTTCAAAAGTACCTAAAGCAGGTTAGGGAGTTAAGCACCTAACCTGCTTAGGTGCTTTTGAAAATCCCACTAGGCTTCTATCTACACCTTAAGATGCCTAAATACCTTTGAAAATCTGGCACGTAGTCGCTCATTGACTGTCAATGAGACTTAGGAGCCTAAGCCACTTTTGAAAATGGGACTGAAGCTCCTAAATCACAAATGCATTTTTGAAAATGTTACCCTTCATCTATGAACATTACTGTAACACGAGATGGGCCCCACAAAACCCCAAATCCAAATGGCCCTGAACTTTGAAGAAAGTCAGATCTAGATCCAAATTTTCAAACTGAGGTCCATCTCTAGTTCTCTGATGACCTAACTACAACTAAAAGGAAGGTTGTGTGATGAAAATGTATCAAGTGGGGAGCAGGTACTTCACATGCACCTGTCTAGGTGTGAGTGCATCTCTCAAGAAATCATCATCCCTTTCTTTTCAATACATTTTCTTCTATGCAGTGGACCCATTTCTACTCAGCCTTCAAGCCTCTACCTAGGACTTCCTCCTCCTCCCACTGCAGATGCCTTGCACAAAGATGTTATTGCGGACGGAAATATAAGGAGGTGTGTAGGTGGATATTTATTATATAATTATCAGTGTTATTTTTGCTGGGGGGAAAAAGCTGAATTTGGCATTTTGAAATGCTAAATATAAGCTTCAGATGAGGCATGTAGCTAAGAGATTAATCTACTCCTTTCCAATATTCGTTACCCAATCAGATTGCCTCCTTGGTCTAAATAATTTTAATTAAGCAATTCTACCTTCTGTAGCAGCTATTACCAGAAGATAATTGACTGCATCAGTAATGAAATATTTTGAGGATGCTAAACAAACAGCAAGGTTAATTATCTGGCAGTAATGCCTGTTATGGAAGTGCAACACTGGCCATCCAAGTTTCCTGTTCCCCTGCAGTACCCTTTCAGTAAATCACTATAATATCCGTGACTATATATTGTATTACTGCAGTAGCTATATGTAACTGAGGAAAACAGGAAGCCACCAAATGGCCAGCAGTACACAGTAACCAATAAGCAGAAAAGAGGACTAATAGTTGTTTTATTCAACTGTTAAAGTAGGAGAAAAAAATTAATAAAACAAAACAGAATTCAGACATTAATTCTCCAGTTATGTACCAGATTCACCCGACAGCAAAGATGTATTTTGATTAGAGACAGAGTCCAGATGGTTTATGTTACCCAATATATAATCCCAGAGTAGAACTGATATTTTTAGTTTCACTCCACTTCTGTTTTCACCTTCTCGGAAATACATCCACTTGCACTGAATTATCTATTTAGATAGATTAGATATAGATTAGATAGATTAGATAGCTAGATAGTCTTCATATCCATCTCTGATCTGATCTATTTTTAGTAAAACATGCTAAGATCATTTAATTCTATCTATATCATGTTATTAAAAATAAATTATGATTTGTTTCTGCATAGGTAAAATGTTACCATTTCAGCTTCATGGCAAGTTTTTGTTTTTTAATACACATTTATTCTTAATAGTATTGAGCCAAGTTTATTTGACCTTTAACTTGGGAAAAGGTCAGGAGTTACTCTCTTAGTTTTGTATTTTTGCTAAGGCAGACTCCTAGATCTGTAGCATGAAGAGTCTGCAAATAGAATATCTTCATTCTCAAGACCACAAGGTTATTCATGCCTTAATTTTAGCCTCTCTAAATGTAGAGCCTTGTTTTTTATGTCAGGCTTAAAAAAAAAATCCAAATTTAGCTGCAGTATGGGAACAACCAAATATTATACACTGGCATTTAGACATATGAACATCTTTCTAAACAACTTTATTCCACCACTCATTATCTATGTTTGAAAGTTCACGCGAATCAAATATTCCAGATACATTTGCATAGGGGAGGGAGTTCTAAGCAGAAATCCTGTTTGTTAATGGTGTGTGCTCTAGTAACTCAATTGCTCTGCTCCAGATTCGGATATCAACTAGTGATGGAAGAACCTCACAAGGTTCAGCTTTTCTATGGATTCATCTGAATCCCCTTGGCCTAGAAATTATGCTAGAAATCTCATGAGAACAGATTTCACTGAGAAATCTCCAGCACATATTGGGTTGGGTTAGAAATAGCATGAGACTAACCTTTCTTGTAGTATTGTGCTAGTTACATTTCCTCAGGAAGGGCAGGTGTGCAGAAAACTCTGGTTTTGTATTAATATAAAAGGCTCTAGAACTTTTTCAAAAGGTAAAAAGAAATGTTCTGGATTCAAAATGTGGGTCAAAAGTTCAACAAAGAAAGGTTGCTCCTCAATGACTACAGTTCTCTGAAGGTGTTACCTCACTGTATGCATACTTGTGTGATGCCTGCCAAAGACCACAGATATCTGAGAAACATTTGGAAAGCAGGGTCTTTGGGGGCTGCAGGAATGCCCTGAGGTTGCACTAAATATTTGGAGCGGACATGATGAAAGGAGGGGGTAGTATGAATATGCATTAGCAACACTCCTGAAGAAATACAGCTACTGGTGAGTAACCTCTCTTTCTCTGAGGTGGCCTCTGCATATCTCCAGTTGTGTGAGTCTAGTGAGCAAGTGCAACCAACAGGAAGGTAGGCTGAGGAGTTCTAATTAAACAAAGATTGCATAACTACCTTCCCCAAGCCTAAGAGGCCGCAGTGCCTCTAGCAGACTTAGATGCTACAATGATGGATACTGGCGCTGGTTTTTCAGTGCTGGGGTGGGGTCCCTGACTTGCCTAGCTTTGAAGCTAACAGGAGCTACTCTGTCCTTATAAGAAGCAGAAGGTCTACAGGTCCAGATCCTGCAGGTCCAGGGACTGGACTTCAAAGGTCTCTTTAGTAAAAAAGGATAAAGGGCTTTCATTGTTCAGTATGTAGGTTGGAAAGCCCCATGCACAGAGGAACAATCCAGGGAACAGTCTTCCCCAGACAGAACAAACAGGCATGCACATCTGCTTATGGAAGCAGGAAGAGGCACAACACATGCTGCTTAAGCCCATCCCCCTTTTCTGAATCCTTGGACCTGGAGATCAGACCAAAACAAGAGTATGCTAATTGGCCATTTTACTATATATAGATTATGAGAGTTTTGGGCAGAGGCCATCTTTTTGTTCTGTGTTTGTATAACACCTAGCACAATGGGGTACTCATCCATGACTGCAGTTCCTAGGTGCTACTGAAATACAAACAATATAAACGTCAAATCTAAGAGGAATTTGGGGATAGAGAGCCATAGCTCAAGCCTATGGAATAGATCCCTACACATCCCTCCTTCTACCTATAAAGGACACTTTATATTTGCCCTTATTTCCACCATCACACAAACCACAAGGTATTGCCAGCATGATTACTGTTGTCCCCATATTTGTGTCATTTCCTCATTACACTTTGGGGGGTTAGATTCCCTCACAATTTGTTTCAGAGGCAAACAGTTTTTGGTGGTTTATCATATACCTGCAATATTTTAAGATGGGTATTCTTGATCCACAGCACCCCAAGTGACTGCAGTGGGCACTTTTGAAATTGCATTTGCGGGCCAGCCCCTGAGCCAGCCTCTCTGCTGTACTGAGCTTCCATGATCTCCATGGTGCAGCTGAGCTTTGCAGCCACTGGAAGTTAAGTCCTGAAGAAAGAATGATCTCCACAGCAACAGCCAAACAGCTGTTGAGCCCTGCTTCTAATCCACAAGATGGAATCTATAGCTCTTCCCTCTCTCTGCCAGCATGGGGGAAGCAGAGGGGAGGACAGCTGAGGGACTCCACAACAGAGCTCCTCTGCCCAGGAGGACAAAGCCTGTTGGAGGTTGAAGAATCCCCCAGGACAATCAGTCAACTGCATAATTCTTAGATTCCCTGACGCTCCCGACTTACAGGCAATCATTGCTCCCCCCACACTCATTCACAGTCTCCTCTGGTCCCACCCCCACAGCAGCATTATGGAGGGTTAATGTAGGCCCAAGACTGCAGTCTCCTATGCCTTTTCTGTGAAGGAGAGAGAGACAAGAGCAAGAATTAGTCATTGGGGGGGCGGGGGGGAGGGGGCAGCAGGATAACTCATTTACATAAACTCTCCACCTCCCTTCAGCAGCTATGAACTGACTTTATGAGCTCAAAAATTGGCTCTTGTTCTCAGCCTCTCTCTACATCTCTTTCCATGCCAGCTGCACCATCCTCAAGGGTCAGTCGGGTTGGTCTATGCCCTCATGCACAGAAGGAAGGGGCTTAGAAGCTTCTGAACTCCCCTGTAAGAAAGGTCAGGATTTCACACTTGATCTTTGCTCCATTACCCCATCACCGCCACCATAACCTGATCTTCATTCTCAGGGTGGGTTGTATGGTTTTGTTTTGCATCCTACCTCTTAGAGCCTCTCTAGCACCGCAAATGGTTTCCTTTGCAGTTTGTTATGTTGCTGTACCCTTCAGCATTTGATTGGGAGCAGAGTGCATTTCATACAAAGGCTTCTCTAAAGATACGTCAACTGTCACTTTTCACTGAGTTCATGAAGCACTTGGGAGAAGAAACAGGGTCTTCTGCTCTGACTTTAAAACCTGAATGTGGAGTTTGCTGGTTCCAATAAATATTCCAATAGTTTGTCTATAAAGAAAGGGAACCAAGGGCAAATGTGATTTCAGCAAGAGAGCAGGTCTCAGTTAATGAATGATCCTCTGAGATTTGAGACAGCTCAACTCAGACACATGCCCAGTCATGTGATTGTTTATTTGAGCCTTCTCCAAATAGATCTGAATGTCCTGGATCTGCAAAACTGGGTCAGAAATACTCTAACAGCCTTGTTTGAGGCACACTGACACTTCCACTTGTGCACTGAGCTGGGGAACAAAACGAATCAAGGAAAACAAGTCATAGGAACTTGGCCAAACTTTCCTGGACCAGGTTTGGTTTGCATTTAAGGTGAAGGCTAACAGCAATATTTAGTTTGCCCTTTCCTTATTTCACTGTGGCACTGCTGCCTAGAGAGCATCTTTGGCCACATAGCCAGGCAAAAGTCTAGATTTCTGAAGCCCAGATTGTTGAGCTATGAATCAAGGAGAAGGAAGAACCAGATGCCAGTAACCTGCAGGCAGTTTCTTGTTCTCTCCAATAGTGTAATCATTAGCTGGCAGCTCTCACACAAAAACACACTCTGCTCTGTTCCTTTGGAGAATGTGGGCATGTACATGCAAAAGCAGTTTTGCACTCAATCTCCTCTTGTGTACGGGAGAACTGTGTGAGGCCCCAGGGGCGACTCTAGGTATCAGCGCAGCAAGCACGTGCCTGGGGCGGCAAGCCGCGGGGGGCGGCCTGCCGGTCGCTGTGAGGGCGGCAGTCAGGCAGCCTTCGGCGGCGTGCCTACGGGCGGTACGCCGGTCCCGCAGTTTCTGCGGTAATTTGACGGCGGGTATGCTGAAGTCGCGGGACCAGCAGATCACCCGCAGAAACGGCGCCGAATCCGCATGACTGCGGACCACCCGCAGGCACGCCGCCAAATGCCGCCTGACTGCCGTGCTTGGGGTGGCAAAAAACATAGAGCCGCCCCTGTGAGGCCCAAACTATGAGGAGTATGAACGAAAAAGTCTTGGTCCTGCAGTCCTACACAGACACAGCATTGTTTGAAAGGATATTATAGATTTGTATATTTTAAGCCCAGAAGAGACCATTAGATCATCTAATCTGACCTCTTATATATCACAGGCCGTAGAATTTCATCCAGTTTTTGCTGAATTGAGCCCAATAACTTGTTTGACTCAAACATATGTATATTATGCACCATCCTGGTAGTCAGTTAGAGGTTTTTGGTCTAGGATCAGGAACCATATAAAGGGCTTGTTGGCTTTTT
Source organism: Platysternon megacephalum (assembly GCA_003942145.1). NCBI lineage: Eukaryota > Metazoa > Chordata > Testudines > Platysternidae > Platysternon > Platysternon megacephalum. Next base: position 2,294,880 of record QXTE01000116.1, read on the forward strand.
TTTAGTTTCTTCCAACATACCCTTTGATGGTACAGGACAGAAACTTACTTCCCTTTTCCCTAAGTAGAAATGGCTATTTGCAGTTGTGAGAAGCAACAAGCCAGAATGTTTTGCATCCCACAGGTCACCAATGCCACAATGATGGATGTGTTGTAACCACCTACGTAATATCAACATGTGTCAATTTCAATTTGAATGGGAAAGTGTTTGCACTGTTTTACTTACCACCTGATTCCAACCATGGTCTGAGGGTGTGTCTACAAGACAATCACAGCTCCTGTAGATGTACCTGAGTTAGCTTTCATCTAGCTGGTTTGGGTACCAAAAGCAGCAAAGCTGCAGCATAGTAATTACTCAGAGTTCCAGGAGGGCCTGTACAGCCAGCACTGAACCATGCTGCCTTGGCTTCATTGCTCCAGTTCTCAGGCTAGCTAGATTAAAGGTAGCTCAGCTATGTCTTCGCAAGCTGCAATCATACCCTGTGACTGCAATATTGACTTACCCTAAGTTTTGAGATCACCAGTGTTGAACTGGCCTGAACATTAAAACAGCACAAAGTGGACACCAGCCCGGTCTCCTTGAAGAGAGCTCAATACATTTCCATATCATCTGCAAATAACAACGTTCAGGTTTCTGCAGCATATGGCGGCACCGCGTAAATGCCAGAACAAATAGCCGGCACTTTGGAGTCCTGGAAAAACCTACGCATATTTCACAACAGAATAAAATGAAGCAGCACAGCAGTAAGACCGAAGTGTCACAGAAGGGAGACAGAAAAAGACAAGAAGCTAATGTATTTGCCACTCTTCCTTAGTTTCATCTGAAAACAAATGGATTCCAGTCAATTATAAAAATAAAGAGAAGGGAAGAAAGCAGCCCTGGGGTAAGAATGTGTGTCTCAAAACTGCACCTCTCTATTCTCCGCAGCACTGACAATGATCTTTTGATGTGGCTGTCACAAGACAGCTAGAAAAACAAAGCTTCTCTGATGCTGTCAGGAAGGTTGAGAATAATGCCCCTGGACATGTCTAAAAGAACATTTTAAAATTTCAGCAGTTTACCAATATTTGGATGAGCTGAGCATTGAACTGGGTTACACAAATGATGCTGTGTTCATAAATGAACCCACTGTTGTAGGGTGGGATAGGAGCGAAAGACAACGGAGAGGGAGAAATGTGGCAAGAAGTAAAAAGGTGGGTTTGAACCTCAAATTAGTGTGGTGGTGGAGTGGTCTGGATTCCTTCCCCTCAAAACAGGCTGTAGGCTATCAAGGAATCCTGTCAAGAGCTTATTCTTCATTTTACTAAGCGTCTCTATTTTTGTGGATGAAGGCCTGCTAAAACCCAGACAGCTCTAACCCCACGTTTTGTCCTCTCTCTAGTGTATACCTCAGAGTAGAGCTGTTCAGAAAATGGAATTTGGTTCCCCCCCACCCCAACGGAAAGTTTCAACTTTTACATAAAGAGAAAAAGAAAAAAGAAGAGGGAAAAAAACAGTTTTCTGCTGAAAACTGAAAGTTCAGTTTTTGGCTTACAATGGAAAGTTTTTGGTTCTTGGACTTTTTTTATTATTATTAAAAACTCAATTATCCACAGAAAGCAGATGCTTTTCGTGAAAAATCGTGTCCAGTCAAAAGCCCAATTTACCATGGAAAAAACAGTTTTGATAGCAAATGTTCTGCCAGCCTTATCCCAGAACATGCAATATTTCCACTCAGGAAAGTGTTTGGCGCTGAGCAGAGGGATCACCACAGCAGCTGACTCTTGCAACTTTACCACACCAAAAAAAAAAAAAAAGAAAGAAAAAACGGTATAAGAGGGCCTGGATGTGCAAGAAACTTTTCTTTCCTGAGTCTCAAAGATTTTCATTGTATTAAAGACTTACTGGGTTTTCATTCTGAATAAATCAGTTTGAACAGCTCTAGTTGAGCAGCAATCAATGTTGTTGGCAGAGAATACAATACAACCCAACCATTTAGTCACAGGTATGTCCCCTGCAAAATGAGTATATGCATCAGTCTCTCCCTCCAATCCTCCACATATCCTTGAAGATCCCAAAAATATTTTGGCCATATGAGTTGTACTGGACCTATTTTTCATAAAGTAGGTGTGAACGGCCATGCACAATACTCTTTAGAACTGTGTAAAAATCTGATAAACATCCTGCATAAACAATAGAAGGAAAGTACTTTGAATGTTCAAGTACAGTCTGAATCACCATAACAGACCATTTCCATCCATAGAGAATCCTTCTTTTCAAAAATGTGCTATTCCAAAGCTAAAAACCCCACAAGCAATAACTCATTAGATTGCAGCTTTTATTAAACTTGGTAGAAGTCATTTAGGTCAAACATAAAAAGAATGTTGTAAATCAACTCTGACAAGACACTGTAATTCAAGTAATTGCTATTCTCTTGCTGCTTATTGTCCATATTTCATTTCCAAACTAATAAGTTTGAGCCCAATGCAGCTTTGAGAACTTTGTGACAAAGTGAGGATTATGTTCTTCCAAGTAGATGCCACAGTTTTGACATACCCAGGTTCCATATACCCCCTAAACATCACATGCCTTACTATATTATCCAAAACATAGTGACTTACAAAGTATTAATCATGCAAATAGGGTTAGTGATAGAGAGAGAATGGCTCTGAGCACTGGTAATTGACCAACAGGTGACTGGTTTGAATCTAGACCAGCTTGGTAGGCACAGAAAGTTATTACCCATCTGATACCTATGAGGAATGAGTTGGTGGTCTCAATACAGTTCTTATGATACAAGTTGGAACATTCACTTTCAGGTATCAAAACTGGTTACCAGTTAGTGCACCAGGTAATTTTAATAGGAAAGTTACCAACCTTATAATTATTAGAAGCTAGTTATCAGGAAACTTCTGAAGTTTGAGTTACCATTAGCTACCTGATCAGCATAGCTTAACTATACTGCTTCTCCAGACTTTTTATTCTGAGCTGCAGATTATCTATTGCCTGTGGAGGTTTTAAAGGCTCTTCCGAAAGGATCCAATCACACATGATATTAACAGTTATGACTGACTTTATTCTAGGAAAAAAGAAATTGTTTATTTCACTCAGCCAAAATGACAGCTTGCAATACTCGTTACCATAAGTTCTCCTTATTTCTTAAAAATTTCACTGAATTCAATTTTTAGTCAATTGTTTATTATACAGCAAAACCATTTGCAAGTCCCATTCATTAAACACATGGGAAACATCTACTGGTTTTGTTTTTCATAAGATTCATACATTTGATACATAAATCCATACCTTAAACTAACCCTGGGACTAACAATTGACAATCAGTACATTGTCTCCCACTCACTCACTAGATTTAATTCAACCAAATCTGAGCATTTCAGAAAAAAGTAAATGCAATTCTTCATTAACATTAATTCTTTCAAATTAATGAGCATGAAATCACTCTGACTGAGGACTCAAACGCATTAGGAATTGTTCTTCAAAAATTATCTGCACTGATTTTAACAGTACTTTATGTTGGAGTGAAAACCTTATGTGAGGAAGGATTTTCCCCCCTTAAGTTTTAGTTTCTTTATTCCCCTTTGCAATCCAGGGGTTTAAAGAGTTATGATATTGGAGGGTAGATTTACACGTGAAATACTTATCTGCCTTTCAAAAGTCCTCAAAGGGTAGGGTCACCAGATGTCCTGATTTTATAGGGAGAGTCCCGATTTTGGGGGCTTTTTCTTATATAGGCTCCTATTACCCCCCACCCCCATCCTGATTTTTTACAATTGCTATCTGGCCACCCTATCAAAGGGAGTAGCTGTGAAGTAGACTTTACTTGCCAGCTGATTATTCCTGGCTGAGATTGGTGTGTTGTGTGTGCAAAAGAAGGGCCTGATCTAACACCCATTCAAGTTAATGGAAAGAGGCATTGGTGTGCCTTCTCTGCAGTTGAATGTGCAACTGCAGCTCAGACAGACAGACCTGCACTAGCTTCAATCTAGATAGCATGGTTAATAATAGTAGAGAAGACAGCTGCCAGAGACTTCAGCATGGGCTGTATAAGCCCAACTGGAATTCTGGGTGAATACCTCATTCTGTAGACTACCCCAGGTTCCATGCTGCTGCATCTTGACTGCTATTATTAGCCATGTTAGTTAGATTAAAGGAGCTGCAATCAAACCTTCGACATACCTAACTGATAAAGGGTGAAATCCTTGCTCCACTCCAATCAAGGGGAATTTTGTCATTGACCTGAATGGAGGCAGAATTTCATCCAAAAACTCCACCATGGTCACTTAATACCCTTCGGCCTCTCAGTCTGAACCTTTGCCTCCTATTGGTCAGCAAGTGGTTACTGATAGTAGTAACTCACTGTTCCTCTCAAGAACCTTTGGCATTTCTCATGTTTCATCCTCACAAATACTGGACTCAGCTATGCCTACATTGTGTTCAAGAACTCGGCCTCCTCTTTATATTTTCACTCTCATAAATGCTATAACCAACAGAGGTCACCATCAAATAGGCTGCTGTTAGTAACAATTACCACACAATACTATCAGCGGTCAGTTTTTCCTATATTTAGATTAGGGAATACGGATGGTAAGTTGATGGTATCCGTCTGGAAAATGTTTTAAATTTTTAATAACGGCAGTATAATATTCTGAGTTGGCTTCTTGCCTCATACCAACATGACCCATCTTAGTCACTAGCTACTAGCCAATATCAAACATGCCCTTCTTTAAAACAATGTTTTGATCATTGATAAGTACTGCTACCAATCCTTCGTTTAAATGTATCGGGTTTGGGGAATTTTGGTCCATTTGTCTATTCATAACAGGAGTCATCCTGTTACAACCCTACGCAGGGGATCAGGGAGTGGTCTAGGCAGGAATTGCCTGTGGTGCCAGCCTATAGGTCTTAAAGGCAGAGGGCCAGATTCTCAGCTGGTGAACTTCACTGAAATCAGTGGAGCCAAGCTGATTAACAGGATCCTCAGCTGGTGTAAATGAGAACAATGGAGTTGTCCTGATTCACACTTTCCTGAGGATCTGACCCAGAATCTAGCCTTCTGCACTTTAGCAGCTTCAGGTACATATGTAAGCTGGTTTATCATTTTCCCCCTTCACCAGTCAAACCGTAGATGGAGGATGCCTAACAAAAATTAGAGATGTAATAATACGGCATGGCTAGCACTGCAGGACTGATTACTCTGTTGCACTGCAGTTGCTGCTATTAAAATATTACGCTTGACATTAATACATTATACCTTTCAGACTAGTGTTCGCTAAATCAGACTGGATTTAGCCAAAGGTATTTTCCCCCCAGAAAAAAATCCTCACAGACAGTGTAATGAGCAGCACTTTTCCCCCAGACGCTCTAATATGGAATAAAGTCTACGGCGTAATTAGTATTGGGAAGTAAATGAGTTCCTTAAATTATACCTTAAATCACAAGTATATGGTATTTGAACTACAAAAACACAAAATAAAACAATATAATAGACATTTATATACATAGTGTGAATTTTGGCCAGCTTGTAGTATACTGTTTTAGTAAACTGAAGTTAATTTTGTTTTTCTGCTGGCATTAACACTGATATGTTCCATTTCTATTTTAGCCACATGAAGCAGAGAGGATCCAATTTCAATACTACGGTGTTCTCCTAAAGATCGTTGATTAACACAATACATGACCCAGTGTCCATGAATTGCCAACGTTCCCACTCCTCCAGTGCAATGGGAGTACTCTCCCTTCCTGGGATTCAGATAAAACATTAACAACTAGAGGTAGTTCTTTGCAACAATGAAATATTTGCTACAACCTGTGTCCTAGAAAGGGATCGTTTCGACTGTTACTAAAATGATACCAACAGTGTTGTTGGAATATGTACTGTACATCTCAAAATAGTTAAGAGTAGATAAAATCTCTCATTCCATATGTAATATATAAACAAAATATGAAGGCTAAAATATTCAAGTTGATGACTAACATTAAGCTCTTAAAACCATATTGGAGGCACCAGAAGGAAATGATCTTATTTAGCCTCTCTAAAAATCTAGTAATTTATTTAGATACTTAAATATGGATTTAGCTGCCTAACTTTAGGCACCCAATTTTCAAAACATTGGCCTTAGTATCATGTAACAATCATAAAAGCAAACAGTAATCCAGGCAAATGTAGCAATTTCTCCACAACTGATTATTAATGTTCTTATTAGCATTTGATGTTTCCTGCTCATTGCCAGATGGTGTGGTGCAAAGCACACTGCATCATGTCATCAATATCTTGGTTGAAACACCACATTTTACCTCTCTGTAAATATGCATCTTTGGTTGATAGAGTACAAATAAGGACGAATAATTCTTTCCCTTTTTGTCTTTTCAGATGTTGACATAAATCTTGTTACATTTTTTAGGAAGGGGAAGGGCACAGCATTCTTTGCTTTATCATTCATCCTAGCCCCTTTCTTTCAGAATAAATCTAGCACTGGTGAAAAGTGCCAGAACGACAGTCCTAGAGAATGTAGTCCTTTGTTCATCTAGAGCAGGGGTAGGCAACCTATGGCACACGTGCCAAAGGCGGCACGCGAGCTGATTTTCAGTGGCACTCACACTGCCCGGGTCCTGGCCACCGGTCCGGGGGGGCTCTGCATTTTAATTTAATTTTAAATGAAGCTTCTTAAACATTTTAAAAACCTTATTTACTTTGCATACAACAATAGTTTAGTTGTATATTATAGACTTATAGAAAGAGACCTTCTAAAGACATTCAAATGTATTACTGGCACGCGAAACCTTAAATTAGAGTGAATAAATGAAGACTTGGCACACCACTTCTGAAAGGTTGCCGACCCCTGATCTAGAGCTTGATGCTTCACCAGGGAAGCAGAAAAAGTGCAGGGCCCTATCAATGTGCCAGAAACCTTAAGTAGCCATAACTATGGGTGAGACTAGAGGATAATAAAATCTCCATAGCTTAAACAATCACCAGCCCCTCTTTTAAGGGCTTTTCTACATGATGGGGTAATGCTCTCTGAGGAAATGCACTAATATGTTGCGTATTAATTGGTCTGTGTAGACAATGCTAGTCCTCACCAAAGGTTCCCTAGTGCACTTTAATGTAGTGTGTGAAATAGCACTATGTTAAAGTGCATCAGCAGGGTCTACAGAGACCAATTAATGCACAACACAGGGGAGTGATTTGTAAAGCACACTAACGTAGCGTGCATAACCCCACCCTGTAGACAAGCTCTAAGATACCTGCAAGGATGCTAGTCATTAAAGGGGGTGGGATATTAGACTGAGACCAACAACTTGTTTCACGAATGCTAATGAACAACCAACAGATGGTACCATTTTTTTCTCTTAGTTATCTGGTGTAAGTTAAAACCTGGTATAGTGATATTCATCTAACAAACCCCCTAAACCATCCAATATCCACTTTTCCTTCCCTCCCCCTCTAAAATGCAATGAGCATGTATTATTTCACTTTGCCTCTCTTCCACCGCTGAGTGCTAAGACAGGGACAGACTGCCTATCCAAGAAATAGGTGACATTTTCAATTGAATTGAAAACACATCATCAAGCTACATGTAAATAATTTAGCTCCAGATACGAAGTATTAACTTGTATTTGAAGAGTTGCATTCTCCATCAATTATAAGTGGAGTTATTCACAAACTGTTAATTATGCAATATTACAACAGCCTGTTACAAAGCAGGACAGTTATTTTACATACCAGTATCTCAAAAGGAAAAAGACAAACACAAAATTTTATGTTACTTTAGATGAATGTGCAGAGGGACACTTGAGATCCTTCAAAATGATCAGGCAAGAAAATGTAACAGTTTGCTTTCATATAAACAAGCCTCTGTTTGTTTGTTTTCTGTATCAGTCTCGAAGCTCTAATATCTCTTTTCTGAAGTATGAGAACCTATTGGCTTACCAACATTTGGCCTGATTTCTCACACAGTCACAGAGTGATACAAAAATAACCACTGAAGAGCCCCACTAAGAATATGGACCAGTGGTGGGCAAGCTGCGGCCTGCAGGCTGCATGCGGCCCATCAGAGTAAGCTGATTGCGGGTCTCAAGACATTTTGCTGACATCAACTGTCCACAGGCACGGCCCCCTGCAGCTCCCAGTGGCCGCAGTTCGCCGTTCCCGACCAATGGGAGCTGCGGGAAGCGGCGGGCTGCAGGGACGTTTTGGCAGTCCCTTCCCACAGCTCCCAGTGGCCAGGAACGGCGAACCGTGGCAACTGGGGGCTGCAGGGGACCGTGCCTGTGGACGGTCAATGTCAGCAAAATGTATCATGGCCTGAAATCAGCTTATCCTCATGGGCCGCAGGTTGCCCACCACTGATATAGACCCTCATCCAAGAAAGCATTTCTATTCTTTCTATGCAGTGTTGTGGCAGCCGTGTTAGTCCCAGGATATTAAAGAGGTAATATATTTTATTGGACCAACTTCTGTTGGAGAGAGAGACAGACAGACAGAGACATGCCTTTGTGCTTACACAGAGCTCTTCTTCAGGACCTGCTATTTCCTACAAAGAGCAGAAGGTGGCCGCAATAAGGGAGAAGCTCAGGAAGCTGCAGTGAGTGAGAGGCTCCTGGAGGGAAGACCCTGAGAGCTATGGAATTGCTACAGTTTGGAAAGGCTGAGAATAGCCTGCTAAGGCAGAAAGGACTCTGACCAAACCAGAGGAGATGGGCTGTACTCAGCTGCAGACTGGAGGAAAGACTTGTGTTTAGCTCTGAACTTTAAGAAAGTGAATCAGACCTTAAGGAGGGCTGTTGTGAATGGACTGGAAAAACCTTGTGTGTAGTTTATTTGGGGGATCCAAAAAGGGAAACTGAGGTGAGAAGCTGTGTGCAGGGCTGCCCTGAGGCCACCAGGAGGTGCTGTGGCATGGCCACTCATCTGCATAGCCCTTCAGTTCTACTCTTAAATCCAATAGGCAGACCACTACTGAAGAGATTCCTTACACACAGACACACACACACACACGCAACCTCATGAGTGGTGATTGGTTGCTCTCATCCAAAGGAAATGCTCTTGGATGCTAGTCACAATGACTTAACTAATATCAGATATATAGGATGCTATACAGAGAAGATGTGTTGCTTGAAATAGTGGGTAGAAAATTAGAGCTATAAGTGTGTCATTACTGGCAAACAGAGCTCTGCAGATTCAAAAACATTGATCTGGCTTAAAAAAAAAAGATACAGGCTGTTTACTCTGCCAGGAACCGCATGGCTGACTAAGTATTAATTTTGAATCCTTTCCTGGACTATGGTGAGGAAAGAGACAAGCAGGACTAATGTACAGCAGCATAATTAATCACAGTTAATTGACTCTTTGTTTATTTATTTTTAATGCAGCCATATCTCTCCCTTTAGTGTAATATGTGAAGTAGCATTCAGTTTTTTGTTTGTTTCTTTGCTTTGTTTAGAAGGTTTCTAACTAGTTATTCCCTTATGATTGATTGATTTATTTATTGTTGATCTTTAGTTGAAGTCCTGTTACATGCAAGTGAGAAAAAAAATCACTGTAGCTGCGCCATAGAGGGACATGATGGAAAGAAAATAACGATGGATTTTCTAATGAGATCCAGCCACACTGTGTTACTCAGGTGGTGTAAGGGATAGTCAGCTGAACACAAATTCCTAGCAGAGAATTCCCTGGTGTAGAAGAAATGGCTGCCACACGTAACTAACAGACCTTAGTCTGTGCCCCTGGGGTCCATTCCTGGAAAGGGGCTATACTGGGGGAGGAGGGGTGCATTGCAGAACTCTGCTTTGCTACACCAATCCTCTGCACTGGCATGGGATTAATTAAGGCCCCTATAGCAGTGGCACAACCTAGAGCTTTCCTACAGCAGCTCTAAGTGGTGCTGGGGCCAGCTGGCAGAATCAGGGGACCGTAACCAGCCCTGATGCCATCCCCAGCAAAGCTCTGGCACAGGAGAGAGAGAGTGTCTTTCCAAATGAGTATTGTTTTTTTCACACTACTAACTAAAATACTCCATCAAAACCTTTTACAAACTGGGGTCCACAAGTTTTGACAACCTTTTCCTCATGTCACCTCACCCTTGTCCCAGCTCACACTTCTCTCTTTTTTAATTTTAAAGGGGTCTTTTAGATAAAGATACTTACCTATGTTTAAAGCTAACTAACCTAAAAAATGGAAATTCAGAACCAGAGCACCGTGGAATGAATACATTATGGACAGTCCTGGTATTAGCATTCCTATTCATGCACAGTACAGCCTTGACACGGGCACACTGCACTGCCCCTCCTCTCTCTGTCTGCTTTATCCTGGTGGGCAGACAGTTTGAAATAACCAGGATTCAAGCTCCCCTCGCACCTGTTCACAAGAACAGAACTCACCATCGGATATGGAGGGTCAGCACGACGGGCAAATATAAACAAACAAATAAGCAAACAAACCAGCCCAGTAATGCCCAGTGTTATTGTTCGTTGATTGGTAGCCCAGCAGAGAAATGTCAGGGTTATCAAGCTTACATCCTTTTCATTGGGAAGATGGTCGCTTTCCTGCTGGCAGGAGGCAGTGAGAAAGCATTTTCAGCCGGGCATCCTTGAGAGTGGCCTTGAAGGTGGTGAAACTTCTTTAATAAGTTTTTGTAGCAGACAGACACAGACACTCTCCCCTCCCCTTATTCTAAAGGGACTAAATTAATCCCTGATGCAGCTAAGCAGTTGCACCACTGAAGAATTTGTGCCATTATATTCATTATGGTTAAATTCAAGAGCCCATCACTGAGCCAAAATAGGCCAGGCACTGAGAAGGTGCACAGATGGGATAAATCCTCCCGCTGCAGGCTGGTCTGCCAAGGCTACTTCAAACTAAGTGCATACAAGACTCAAAAGCACATCCCTCCCTGCAAGCAGAAGAGGAAACAGGTAGATGTGAAAAGTTGCAAGATCTGCAGGTTTAAGCACCATCCTTTCTTGTACCACTCCCCAATGCCACACAGAGGGTTCGTGTCACAATGCAGATTCATGCAGATTCTGAACAGCTCCGCCTATCTAGCCCCATCTTGCAGAGCAGAGCCACACCAGCCCTTTTGCACAGGTGACTTCTGCTGCTGTAGAATAGAACTGGTCAGAAAAAAAGGAATTTCCACCCCTTGGGAAATCAACTTTTTAGGGAAAAATTATCCAGGAGTGGTACAAAGAATCAGAATGGAAATTCCAAAATATTATGATTTGGAAACAGTGAAATGACATTATCTAAACAAAATGCTTCTAATAAGGTAAAAACATAATATCAGCTCTTAAATATAATTACAGAAATTTTAAGTTTATCAGTTAAAAATTTAAGTCAAAACAAGACAAAGCGAGAGTCTAAATGAAACAAGAAAGTCAGAATGAAATATTCCATTTGGAGTCTGAATCATTCTGAAATTTTTCCATCAAAAATTTCATCTAAAATTGACATGTTTCCATTTCAACAAAACAGTATTTTGTGACAGAAAACTGTTTTGTCAAAAAGTTTGACCAGCGATGAATACAGGGCAGGATTACCCCTATGACACTGGCAACTTAGGTTTGAACCTTTGGTTTTTTTGAGTGGCTCAGGCACAAGGTCCACTGAAAGGAAACTTGATAAGGAAACTGCAGCTTTGGTTAAAAAGAAAATCTAAGACATTTGTATCATTGCTGCTTAAAAATCAAGCAAACGTTATCTGAAAAGTTAGATCACGTATGTATGTGATGTAAAGAAAATAATAATTGCAAACCAGTAATCGTGAGGGTTAGACAGACAACTTTACATGACAATAGATAGACGCTGAGTGAGAAAGTCAGACACAAAACTGATCAAACACAACTTAAAGACCTCAAAAGTTCTGCACGGGCAACGGAACTCATGCTGATACACTCCATCATATCCATAGACACAACTGTTTCTCATTTGGTATTATCGAAGCCAAGAGAGCATTAGACTGAGATTGATAGCTGTCTGCAGTACAGTTAAGAGGAGAAAGTGAATGCATGCATTTGTCAGCTTCTAGCTGAAATGAGTAGACATGTAACAGAAAGGGTATGTAGCCATCTCTGCATAGATCATGATTTACTAGAGCAGAGTAAAACTTTTGCGTTGAAATCTGAAATTAGGAAAATGTTGCCATACTGATTTTAGGTTTCATTTTAAACTGGAAAATCAAACTAGGTTTGCTGAAATATTCATAAGGCTGGGCTTAATTAATTTTGGATTGGCTGCCTGGATATTGAAGTAAAACAAGGCCCAAACTCACATTTTTGACTAATGAATTTGAGTTCATAGAGCATTGCATCCCCTGAATTTTGAGTTTGAATACAGAGGAACCGAGAAAAGGGTCTCACGAACCTAGACCAGAGTCCTGAGCTGCTCTAAGGCTAGAACAGGGACATTTTTGGCATGCCAAAAATCGCCCACCTCACTATGCATATAGTGTCATGCTTAGGAAAGCAGTTTTATTCAGGACAGCACTTAAGCACATTCGTAAGTCCCAGGAAACTCAACTGGACCTAAGCACCTGCTTAAGCGCTGCCCTGAATCAGAGCCATGGCACAACAAAAGGGGAAAAGAAAATTAACGTATCTTTAAAAATCAGTTTAATCTAATCTTGGACCACACAAACAAATGCCTTAGTCATAATCATACCATTATCACATGGCTTCACTACAGGGCAGAGTTACGGTTGTTTGCATTCCTTTCCCTGCACTGTGTATGTCCTACGCATGTAGTTCCCTGCACTGTGTATGTCCCACTGGGTTTAACACTTGCTTTTGGGATAACTGCAACATCCGTGTAATGCATTACACTAAATTACTGATATTGAATCTAAACAATAACTCCATTCTGGGATACTAAAAAATGTGCAGACAGAAGTGTGATTTTTAATTTGACAGCATCCATGAATTAGAGTATAGTTAGTCACTGATGTCTTAGTTTAGAATTCCAGACACACAGGATACCTAAAATTTTGGTCTTAAAAAACACACTCATACTCACTGTCTAAAAGGCAGGTAGTTATTATTTCAGTGCTGACCAGGGATAAGACCTGCAAGCCCTCTCCTAGCAGCTGGTAGCCTGGACAGAATACACACTCAAGTCTTTAGGTTGCATGCCCCTGACTAAAGACATGATCTCAGTCTTTATTGAGATTAATCCTCATCCAGCATGTTCTCACTCAGGCCCTAAATTTCCAACAGACACTGAACCATCCATTCCACTAGACTCTCCATATCAGAGGAAATGGAGACATACATCTGGGTACCACCAGCCCATTGACAACAACTCAGCCCATGCCTCCCTACTAACCCCTGGCTTTGTCTGTTCCCCTTTAAAAGATGAAAGTGTGGATGTCTACATTGGTCTGAAATCCCTGTCCACATTTGGGCTTGTAACCATATTTAAAATGGTTATCAAAACACTGCTTCACCTACCTACTTCTGAAATAATTGCCACCCGGTCCTTTCCCAACCGCGGCAATGATGCCATTTTGTATCTTGAGCGGCTTGCTGTTGTTGTTCTGAGTATGTAGAAGCATGAGGGATCCAGTCCTGCAGTGAGACGTACTGGTAGAGCCTACTTAACTTTAGCAGAGCTCTGCATGAGTACATGATCTAGCCACATGGAGCTGATTGCAGGAGCAGGGCCTAGGCCGCTGTATATCACAGGCACATATGACAGCCACCACCCTCGCCAACAATGGGACGTGAACTCCCAGAGCTAAACGCCTCTATTACCAGGCTAAAGATACCTTTAACAAATTCACATCACGTGTGTCGGACACCACACGCTGACCCGTGGGTTACAAGGACATTTCTCAAGCATCCCCAGGACTCATCAGCCCAGGCTATTCCATACAAAGGCTTCTCTTCAGCAAACGTGCTAGCTGCCCAGCAGGTAGATCAATTTACTGTTTTAGACATATGGGTAGAGCCCTGCAAATCAGATATCCGCTTTATATCTGCGGATATCTGCATCCCACGGATAACTGAGGACCATGTTTGCGGATCGGATGCATATACAAATTTTGTATCTGTGCAGGGCTCTATATATGGGGGTTCAGAGGAAATAATTAGATTAATTCTCAGTTATGATTAAACCACAAATTGAACTCAGGTCTCTTAGGTGACAGAGACCTAGCTCAGTCCATTACAAATTTGATCACAAAATGAAGTGCTTCTATTTATATGGAAATGCTGTTCTGAAATATGCCTCGGGAAGAAGGGTTTAGCTAGGCTCAAACCAATGTTTATTTTTATTGATTTATATATATAATTTTATTGATTGTTCTAATATTTATTCGTTTCATTTAATTTTATTGTGCTAAATGCAGTCTGCATTAACCACAACTGACGCAGTGATTGTCAAATACAACTTTTCCTCCTATTACTCAATATTTGCCTTCACTAATTATTGGTTCTACTAAATTAATTTATTCAGTAATAGAGTCAACATCCCATACTATTTGAATAATATCTCTGAACTCTTGCAAAGTTGCTGTTTCCTTTGGTTATTAAATGTAATGGACTATACACTTAAATATTTTACTTCTATATAATGTTTTGGTTTCTGATGTGTTCCTTACCAAGTAGTGTTTATTACAATCAGTTTCTCCTAAATATTCTTATAGTTCAAGGAATCGCAGTGTAGCACCGTGTCCTTCAACCATCTCCTTTAAGAGGGAATTATAGTTTTTCTATTTTAAGAATAAACCCTTTCTTTAAAATTCACTGCACTAAATAATATGAAGTTTGTGACTAGAATTCCTTCCATACACACTGTTCTCATTAGATGTTACTGATTTGTACTGGTGATTACATCCATTCACACCACTATGGTGGCATACTCAATTTATGAAAATTCACATCTAGAATACTATAGCTACCAGTCAAGAAGTAGGCATGAATCATGTTTCACGCAGGTGTAGAATTTCCCATGATTAATAAAAGATTTGTAGTCACACTTTTCCTACTTACATGATAATGTGGAAAATGCAAATGAACTAAGAAGGTTCACAGGCAGACACTTTTGGCCAATAATTTAAGAAAGCACAGATTTTAAGAGAATTAACAGCAGAAGCTATTTTATCATATATTCTTGTGGTAAATGTGATGGTGTGATGGATCCTTTCGCTTTGGTTCAGAGCACATTGGGTAAAGTTCATATAGACACCAACTACAGTAGAACCTCAGAATTATGAACACCAGAGTCATGAACTGACCAGTCCACCATGCACCTTATTTGGAATCGGAAGTATGCAGTCAGGCAGCAGCAGAGACTCCCCTCCCCACCACCACCCCAAAAAAGCAAGCACAGTACTACGTTAAATATAAACTACTAAAAATTTAAAGAAAAGCAGCATTTTTTTTCTGCATAATAAAGTTTCAAAGCTGCATTAAGACAATGTTCAGTTGTAAACTTTGAAAGAACAAGCATAACGTTTTGTTCTGCGTTACGAACAACCTCCATTCCCGTGTTCATAACTCTGAGGTTCTACTGTACTTGTATTGCCCTGCATTTCATAGCTCACTTTTTGTCCCTACCTGTCAAAGATCCAAGCTATCGGGTGGTATTTTCAAACACACTCAATGCTGGTTTAACTGTGTTCCCATGGAGTCAATGGGAACAGAGTTAGGACAATACTGAGAGTGTTTTTGACAACCACCTGAAATATTTCCCTATCAGAGCACTACTTTGAATAGATATGAATACACATGGGGCTTGATTCTGATTTCATTCACATCAGTGTAAGTCAGCAATGCCTCCACTGAAGTTAATGAAGTTTCACTAATGGTGTGACTCTGATGACTTCAGTGGAGCTTCTTCCAACTTACACTGGCATGAGTGAGTGGAGAATCAGGTCCTTAGTATCTAATTATCAGACTGATGATGAATTACTTCCAGTAAAGCTGACAGGCTAGTAACACTGGGTGAAATTTTTCAACCGACTTTCAGTGAAAAAAATGTAATTTTGGGAACACCAAAGCTCTTTCACAAACTTGTGTCAATTTTGCTGAGTTGTTTTGGTCAAAAGACACCCTAAAAAGTCCCACTCCCAAAAAAACCTAAAAAGTTTTTTATTTGAAACTGTTCATATCAAAGTTTCCTTTATTTGTTTTGTAATTTAAACATTAAAAATGCTTAAAATAGAAATGAAATGCTGTGTTTTCGACCAAATGATACATTTCATTTAACCCAGGCTATTTTTTTTCCAACTTTACAACACACTAGAAATTTTAAAAAGAAAAAAATTATTTTCGGTTGAACCCAGAACTATTTTATTATTGCCAGTTTTATTATTATAGTTTTTAAAGCATTTGCACTGGTCTGAACAACAACTGATGGGTAAAAACAAATAAGTCACACTTCTAAAAGTTTTCAGAAAGTAGTTGCTGAGGTGAATAATTCATTAATCACCTTGTGCATCAAACTCCCCGCCTCCCTCCCCCCACCCAATATCAAGTAGGATTTATGGAGGAAAAAATAAAGTCAAGTGTTAAAATCTACAACTCTGTCAATGGCTTGCTAAACACATGAAACTATAGGTTGATTAATGGAGGAGGAAAAAAAGAGCAAGAAAGATGGAAACAGTGCTTGAAATGACATGGCGATAATGAGCACTGAATGTTGTTAGAGGATGCCAGTCATCTAGCCATCTGCTGAAGACAGACAAAAGAACAAACAAGCTTAGAGGGAACAGAACACTGAGAAAATTAATGGTTCGCTCCACTCTGATTCTGAGGTTTTTTTATTGCAACACACCCTTGTGTTAAGAGTCTGTGGAGACTCTAGGTTCCTAACTTCCTTAACTCTTGAAGGCTACCCTCAGGTAACTCCCAAGCAGGGATATAAAATAAATGCTATTATTTTCAATCCTTTTTGCCCGATTAACACAATGAATTGCAGAGTGATTATAATTCAAGATAAGAAAAGTTATTACTAAAATGCTCCTTTTTAAGATGCTCCAGAATAGCTAGCTTCTAAGGATAGTTTTATAATGAGGATAAAAGGCATACAAGGTTATCTAGATAGATTTAATTTGCATTGCCAGAGAACCTTAAAGAATTTAGTTTTCTTTCATGGTTAATTTTTTATTTATTTGCAAAAGGTGGTTTTTTAATCTTTTTTTTTAAAAGGTGACCTCAAGAAGCAAAATAATTGGATTTTTATCATAAAGCAAAAAAAAGGGCAAGGATTGGAAATATATTTTGTTACCTTCATTTTTGGCTTATTTTACATTAAAAATTCAGGTCTCATCAACCCCGCTATTTTGTCAAACTAGTAGGATTGTGACATCACAAGCACCAAGAAATTGCAGCTAAGCAATTCAGGGTGATAGGGATTTTTAAATAGGCTGTTTAAAACTCTGAGTGAACTAGGTGTTAAAAAACAAAAACTCCCAACAACATTTGGGAAGAAATATCTGAGATAAGATTCAAAAAACCCACACCCCTTCAATGAAGAACTAGGAATGTTCCCATTCTAATTCCCTGATCCTCCAATGAGACCAGTAGGAAAGAAAAAATATTGATAGTCCTGATATTTCCAGGGTAAGGAATTTTTACAACATCATGAAAAGCAAAAAAGCGCACTCTCTCTCCCCATTTTAAGTTTGCAAGTCACTTTTAAGGTTTAACTAATATGTAGTGAAGCACACTGATAGGTATGATTGGCTGGCAAAGTATGATGATAATGGCTAGGAGTTGTGTATGGTGTTTTATAAATGTTACATTTATTTTCTCGTCAGGCAAAGCCCCTGCCAAGAAAAAAGGCCTTGTGAAACTAGCAACATTTCTACAACCATTTAGTGCCATTTGTCACCACAGTAATGTGGAATATAATCAGACCTGTAACCTCTCCATAAACTTCTGCTACCTCTTCCTACCTATGGCTTTTGGGGTCTTTTATGTCATCCAAGCACATCTTATGTCATATTTGGCACCTCACCTCAGTTCTTTACATTGGAGAAACAAGCAGACAGCTGGCTGATGGATTCAGAGAACCTCCCATGCTAATTAAATATGATTATTCTACTCTGCAATGCACATTATTCTTTTTAATATCAGAATATAACTTTCACAATGACCTTCTTTTCAATGCGACAAACAAGATTTCAGGAACCCATTACAAGAAAATCCCTTAGCTAGAGTACAATGTGCCTGCTAATATGTCTACAGGCTTCTTGCAACATACAGAAGAGTAATCATAATTCTTATCAAGTGCCAGTAGTGTCTGAGAGGGCAGGTGGACCGTTAGCTTATGCCATGATTGATTAGTGGTCACAATTACCCTCTGTTTATGATGTTCATTGTGCTATATCATTAACCCTCTCTAAAGTTATTCAGCCTGTTGTATCGTCCGTAGTTTTTAAATCAGGCACATTCCAGTGTTTTCTTGTTAGATGTTCAAGGTAGTCTCCCTTCCTCCTTCTCATTTTCTCCAACAAAAACTGCTTTATTCTGCATTGCTATTACTGCAGCAACACAGTTGTCTCCTCTCAGAGGAGTCTTAACATGTTGTATGGAAATGGGGCCACATTAAATACATACATACATAGTTATCCCATTCTCATCCTGTTGCTTAAGGTATTTTTCAACTGTCTCAGATTACACCAAGGTTAGTGCCTACCTCTCAAAGTTTCCTGACATAGTGCTCAGAGGGTATGTCTACACTGGAGCTGGAAAGTGTATATTCCAGCTTGAGGAGACATACCTGGTGCTAGCTCTGATCAAGCTAACATGCTAAAAACAGAAGTGTAGCTGTGGCAGAATGGGGTAGCTACCCTGGCTACACTTCTTTTTAAGCACGCTACCTTAATCAGAATTTATACCTTCCAGCTCCAGTGCAGACATAACCATCGTTTATTTTCTCACCCATTTACTACATGCTACACCCTGATCTCACACAACAGAGCAGAGTGAGATGGTTAGAGGAACCTAACCTGGTGGAAACCTGGAAACAGCATGAGGAATGCTCTAATACGGCAGGGAAGAGGAGGGACAATGTAGTGAGGAAAAGTGGCATAGAGAAGGGCAAATAATAGGAAGCCAGCAGAGTGGGAGAAAAAGTAGGAACCACTAAGAGTGAAGGAAAGGATACATATTTTAAGGACAATGTACTACTGCAGTTAACAGTTACATGCCATTACAGTACCAACACTTTTGCAATTAAACATCAAAGTTCATCTGCATCTTTTAGTACTACACCTCTACCCCGATATAACGTGACCCGATATAACACGAATTCGGATATAACCCAGTAAAGCAGTGCTCCGGGGGGCAGGGCTGCGCACTCCGGCGGATCAAAGCAAGTTCAATATAATGCGGTTTCACCTATAACGCAGTAAGATTTTTTGGCTCCCGAGGACAGCGTTATATCGGGGTAGAGGTGTATAACTAATTATATGCCTGATTGCCTACTCTTCTTGCCCCATGGCAGGGGGAAGGGAATAATATAGCTATAAAATAAATAAGAATGCTATATATAAAGCATTTCAACTTCTGAAATCTCACCTCTTCCACAGAGCACACACACTAATCGTAAAAAACAAACAAACAAAACAACAATCCATGCTATTACAGAATTGATGTCTTCAGAACTCAACAGCTAGGGGATTCCAGACTTAAGGTTGCCAGCGCAGCCTTCCTTCAGCCCCCTTGTGCATACACATTATGCTACTGTTTAATTGCATGACCATACACAATCCTACCCCCCACGGACATGTGTTTTTTAGAAGTCTATAATATGTCCAAATTTGAATGGATTTTCATGGGGACAGCAAAAGGCACTTTCCTTGGACCAGGTTGACTCCCCCTGCTAAATTCCAAGTCCATACTCTATTAATGCATGCAGGTGCTCGAGTATTTTCGCAAAATGCCTGTAAGAATATATTTAACATGGACAATGTATTTTCCCCCTCATCTTATTCTTTGAAATGGATGAGACATTTTAGCTGTATTTTGCCAACTAGTTCAACCTGAGGCAGACACCCAGCATGATAAATCTCAGCCTAACTAGTTAAAGTTTGTCAAAGTTATAAAGCAAGTGAAAATACAATCTTATCATGCAAGGTATTGGGCAACTTCAACTCCAGGCAGCATTACCAGCTCTGCCTCTAGTGCAGGGGTAGCCAACCTGCGGCACGCGAGCTGATTTTCAGTGGCACTCACACTGCCCAGGTCCTGGCCACCGGTCCGGGGGGCTCTTCACTTTAATTTAATTTTAAATGAAGCTTCTTAAACATTTTAAAGACCTTATTTACTTTACATACAACAATAGTTTAGTTATATATTATAGACTTATAGAAAGAGACCTTCTAAAAACGTTAAAATGTATTACTGGCACATGAAACCTTAAATTAGAGTGAATAAATGAAGACTCGGCACACCACTTCTGAAAGGTTGCCGACCTCTGCTCTAGTGTTTCAAAAAGTTGTTCTAATAAGTATCATTGCTGGAGGTCTTCCACTGTCCATCTGCATTGTGTGTCTAAAGGCGGGTCTACACTACACTATATAATTACTTTGGTATAATTATGCCACTCAGGGGTGTAAAAAATCCAGACCCCTAAGCAATGTAATTATACCGACATAAGCGCCGGTGTCGACAGCGCTTCATCGGCTGGAGAGCTTCGCCTGTTAATATA
Organism: Platysternon megacephalum; assembly: GCA_003942145.1. Classification (NCBI taxonomy): domain Eukaryota; kingdom Metazoa; phylum Chordata; order Testudines; family Platysternidae; genus Platysternon; species Platysternon megacephalum. Next base: position 2,315,530 of record QXTE01000116.1, read on the forward strand.
TCTACCACCTCTCGTGGACACGGATTAACTACGCCGATGGGATATGGCGATGGTGTCCCTAGCCTCTGTTTGACAGAAGCTGGGAATGGGAGACAGGCGTGGATCACTTGATAACATTCTGTTCATTCTCTCTTGGTCACCTGGCATTGGCCACTGTCAGAAGACAGGATACTGGGCTAGATGGATCTTCGGTCTGACCCAGTATGGCCATTCTTATGTTATGTTCTTAGGGCATAGAGCACCTTCATTAAAGTGGTGCAGCTGCACCAATGCAGCGTTTTACAAGTAGACCTGCCCTAACTCTCATGAGAGAGAGACACACACACACAGATACATTTGAGTCTCTGGGCCTAAATTCATTGGGGCAGAGGCCACATGCAGTTACCAAAAGGATGAGCATTTTGATTTGTAATCTAATCTAATAGAGATTAGACCAGGGGTAGGCAACCTATGGCACGCGTGCCGAAGGTGGCACGCGAGCTGATTTTCAGTGGCACTCACACTGCCCGGGTCCTGGCCACCGGTCTGGGGGCTCTGCATTTTAATTTAATTTTAAATGAAGCTTCTTAAACATTTTGAAACCTTATTTACTTTACATACAACAATAGTTTAGTTATATATTAAAGACTTATAGAAAGAGACCTTCTAAAAAGGTTCAAATGTATTACCGGCACGCGAAACCTTAAATTAGAGTGAATAAATGAAGACTCGGCACACCACTTCTGAAAGGTTGCCGACACCTGGATTAGACTAACATTTAATAAGGCCTGGTCTACATGTAAAAATTAGGTTGACCTAACTTCATCACCGAGGCCTGTGAAAAATTTCTCTCCTTGTGTGACATTGTTAGGTCAACCTAATCCTCCTTCTTTCCCCACCCCCACTTCCCAAGTAGATGTAGCTAGGTGAATGGAATAATCCTCAGAGAGGTGGATTTAAGTACATCAACAGAAAACCCCTTTCTATGACTGTAGGAAGAGTCTACACTGTGGCACTACAGTGGCACAGCTGCAGCACTGTATCTATGCTGCTGTAGTATAGACAGACCCCTAGTTAGCTTGCTGTAACTTTTTTTCACCTCTGTCAACAAAATCTTTGATCTCCAAACAGTCCAACACTCTCATTCTCACCATTCTAACTCACTGGGGGGATTAAAAGAAATCCATAACAACTAACAGCAGAAACACTGCCCCCAGCTAAAATCAGTAACCTAGTTCACACAGACTAGAGACAAATTGACCTACATTAGGCAAGGTGACAGAGGAGTTAAATTTAAGTTTGCTGTATACAGCTTTTTCCTCTTTTCTATGTAAGAAAACTCTAAACAGCAAAACCACAAATTCTAGTTTTGTTTGCTTTCAGTACTATAAGTATATTGAATAAAATTTCAGGGGAGGCTTGTCCACAAACTTATTTTATTCAGGAGGCTTTATGGCTCCAGGAAGAATAGCTGAGAATGGGGAAGTTACTCTTGGGAATGAGAGTGACTATGTCAGGAAATGAGTACTGCCCTGAAGTGAAACTATCCCTTGTGTGGCACCTCCTAGAAAAGCAATGTTTCTCAGCTGCATAGTGCCATGCATTACAGGAAATATACACCAGATAGGCAAAAATCATGGAGTCATGCCAGAGCTGAATCTGACTCTGGGTGCCAAATTCTTTGCTGGTGTAAACTGAAGTCAATGGAGCTGCCATTTACTCCAGTAAGAACTCGGCCCAATCCATTTTGAGGTGTCCAAAGTCTGATTTCAGTTTCTTCTAGTTTTTACATTTCCCCACTTTACAAATGAGAGGACATTGCAATAGGTTTAGTTCACAGACCCAGCACAACTGCAGTTCATGTACCTGATTATTGCATTTGCAAAAATCAAAGCAAAAGATCAATATGGCATCCTAATAATAGGGAGCTCAAAGTATTGTATCACAGCACTGCTTGTTACAGTTAGTTAGTGGGGGGATGGAAAAGAGGAAAGAAGAAACATCTATGTTTAAAGCTTCTCCTGCACAAAAAAGGAGAGAGAGATTTTTGTTGGTTGATTGCCCTTGATGTTTCACTGGGAGAGGCTCAGATACGTCAGTAAACGGAGCTCACAAAGTACCTACATAGGGCTAGATATATATTTTATATCCATTTTAAGCTGTGTCATATTCTCTCCCTACTCCCCACCCCACTCTTGCCCACGTTTCTTGTTTTTATTGCTTGCCCTGCCCTCTTTAGGAAGAGGACCTGCCATTTTTATACTATGTAGGTAAAGTGCATAGAACACTTTTGCAGTCTGTTAAAACACATATTATTGATAAAAAAAAGTTACTTAAGCAATCACACAAAAGAAAGTTAATATTTTTCTGCTTTTAGAAGATAAATGCTTGTGATGTCATCTAACCGCTGGCAAACAGTTCTATAAAGAAGTATAGAATGTGAAACATTATCCTGGTGTTCTCATGGTTCACTCGCAGGGTGAAATCCTAGCCTCTTTGAAATCAATTTATTCTGTGCCACCCATTGAAGTCTATGGAGATCAGTGGGGCTACAACTGCACCCCTCAGTGCTTCCCTGTTTACAATCTGCAAGTACATGCCTCAGAGTTTGCATGGTGTGCTGCAGCTTCCTTTCTCTTCTGCTCCCAAAGGCTAGAAACAGTTTTACAAAATCATAATTTGTGAACTCACTTCTATATATCCAGTTTTCAGGTTTTGTGTCTTAATAAAAAAAAAAATCAGCAGAAGAGGAAAATCTTAGCAGATACAGATCTAAATTATTTGCAGAAAGGAAGGGGAATACATCTCAAGAGTAGACTTGCTCTGCAGCAAAGTATTTCCTATTCCCTCAGGGCTGAATACCAAAAATGGCACCAGAGGTCCAGATTTACAATTAAAACCCTATTGTCTGTCTGGTGAAGGTAGATATTCATACACTGGAATTTCCACAGCAATTGTCACAGGAGGATCTAGGCCACATAGATTAGTTACAGACTACCCCACACCTTGTAAATAGTTTGTGTGCTGATGTAATATGTAAAAGACACATTTATTAAACTGACAGGTCACATTTAATCCAAGATTTAGGTTCTATAAATAAGCTATTACGTAACCTCGTTCCCCCCCACCACCACCCCCCAAAAAATGTTTCCATTTTGTTTTGTTCATTTCAGTGGAAACAAATTTTTAAATAAACATTTTCTTGCATAGTTGATGGGGATAAGATTCTAAATTAGCTTCAGGTCTAAGACCAGCAGTCACCCAGTTATAGAAGGAAAGCTATTTGTATATTATTATTATTTTCGGGAGGGGGGAGGTGTTATAGGACAATCTATCATCAAATCTTCTAAACAGAGTTTTCCGGTAATTCTGACCAATCAACCAACCAATTCATACATTCTTACATATAATTTGCACAGTTGGCAACTCTTGTGATTTTATTGTTTTATCATTGGACTTGTGATGTTTATTATTAAAGTTTCTCATGATCTCAGGATTGCTGGCATTAAACGCAGTTTTTGCCCTTATTCAAAATGTCCAAACCTCATTATTTCCCCCCCAAAAAAGAAGCCAGAGCTTGCCCCTAGTTTCAATTATCACCATTTTCCTAAAGCCTTTTCATATGGAAGAGAGACAGCCTCTAATAAAGACAGTCACGTATCTCATTGTTTGGAATGAAACAGAACAGATTCTCTCTCTCTGTCTCCCACAAGCTTCTCTTTTGTGTGTGTGTGTGGGAAAGTACAATGAACTGAGAGCAGAAAAACAAAACAAAAAAACCCAGCCAACAAAGAGTTCAAGTCTCACCTCTCCCAACTACTAGTTTTAATAGTTCTATGCACTTCACAACCCTTATGACTGAACAAGTTTTCATTTGTCAACACAGTCAGCCAGGCAACTTTCAACAGTACTAAAACAATACACAAGTCTATGAAGCCCCAACAGGCCCTGCCACCCTTTCCCCTAGCCTATCAGGTCATGGGCTCACCTCCCTTCTTGTTGCTTTCTTGAGGAAGGCCTGGTGACTAACCACCACCCTCTGCAGCAACCCACAAATTCACCTCTTTCCAGCATCTCCAGGGGGCAGATCACAGGCCTGGTTTCCCAACCAGCATTTCAATTGGCATGTGTGTGTGTCATACACACCCTTCCCGAGTCTCTCACCTTCCATTCACTCCCAGTGACCTCTCCCATTGTCAATCTGCCCCTGCTAGCCAGGGTGTATCTCAGTAACCTCCTCGTAAAGTCAGTTCTTGTACCTGTATTTTTAATTCATTTTACTGTGGAAAAGCTTCTGTTCTCAGCTCCTGAGATTTCCAAGGTTACAAATGAAATGCTGGTGCATCACATGCAATACCTCTGAGCAGCTACAGTGTGGTGGCAGATTATCCTGAGAAGAAAACAGTTTGCAGAGATTTCCAAAGGGACAAGAGGATCAAGACCTTAAGCAAGCAGACTGTAAACCACCAGTTTAAATAGAAGGAGTTGTTATTTTTCTGTTTGCTTCCAGATACTAGGGAAGGCTTGCTACCATCATGCTGCTCTCCTCCTTTTGTTTTTGTATCAGAGAACAGCTTTGGCGGTAACTGCTGACAGATGTATTCCAATCTACACCACCTACCCTGTATCCAGTGTTCTCTGCATGTAGCTAAGTAAAGAAAGTGATAATGAACATATGTACAGTCAAAATCTGGCAAGCATGCACATGGGTTCTTGCCAGAAAGCCTACCCCCAGTAGCTGAAGCAAGAGCTGTAAATTGGCTGTTCCTATTCTGGGATCTCCTGAAACTGGCTAGAAACTTCTGGGGGTAACACTGGGTCTGATCCTAGAATCTAAGGGGTGTGGATCGTCCAATGCTGCTGATCCTAAGAAGCCTTCAAAATCATGAGTCAGGCCCCCCCAAAATTCATTTTTAAAGTGTGTATTTTTTTAATTTGCCTTCTGTTATTTCTGTATGTAGGGGGTGCACCTTTACAAACATCTTTTTTCAATGAAATATGATATTCCCACCTATCTATGCAAAGGTCTCATATGGCACCTCATAATCTTTAATGTATATATCCTCACAACATGCCTTTGAGGTAGAGAAGTGCTATTGTCCCCATTTTACAGATGAGGCACTGAGACCCAGAGAGGCTAAGTGACTTGCTGAAGGTCACACTGGAAGTCTCTGGCAGATCAGGGACTCAAACCCAAGTCCTAGACTAGTACCCACTGTACAATCCTTCCTACCTAACCCCTTGAACAAGCTTTGGCTCATTTCCTATAGCGTATCAGGCAGAGGAATTTGACACATTTTTACTAATTTATTTGAGCTCATTCTCTTTGGGTGTTCTGGAAACACAAGAAAACCTTATGATTACTTCACCCCAAAGAGGAGCAAAAAGATCTCTGTTCAGCATTTAGGGCTTGATCTCACATTGTGGAGCAATTATAGTGGTTCACAGGGCTGAGCGGGACTTTTCCTGCAGTTGCAGTTCTGGATTGCTCTGGGTTTCCCAGAAACGAGAGCAGGAAGACCTATGCTCCCAATATCCCCCATGTTGACAGCCAGGCAGCACAGAGGAGGAACCAATCTGATTCAAATGCAGATAACTCAAAGCCAGACCTGCAGGGAGGAGTGGGAAACTAGGACTGTGAGTTGGGGTAGGAAGGGAAGGAGACAGAGATTGGATGAGGAGCTGGGAGGGAAAGGGGGAGAGATCTGACAAAGGACAGGGAGAACTGGTACAAGGAGCACTGAGGGCACGCATAAATTGGATGAGATTCACAGCAAGGGAAATTGGGACTGGGAGCCAAAGGTGATGGGGGCTACTGTAGGTCACGGTGTGGGGGAGAGAGAGGGAGAGAGAAAGATCTGATGAGAAGCAAGAAGGGGAGGAACTGGGACTGGCTGGGGACAAGGAGCTGGTCAATGGGGATGGTTGGGCAAGGAGACTGGGACTGGAATGAGGGGGGAAAACAAGGACTGAGACAGGAAGTCATGAGGAGTTGCTGGGCAAGAAAACAGACTGGGATGAGAACGGAAAGACAGGAATGGAAACTGTTTGTGGCTAGGTGAAGAGAATGGGAATGTGACACTGAGCCAGAGGTTAAGAAGAGACAGGACAGGGCAGAATGGAGACAATGGGACAGAAAGGGTTAAGCTTAGGGAAAACAAGCAGAAGAGTTCCAGGGTCTGGAATGAAATTCAACATCCTTGAGTCTCACCATTCCTTTGCTGTCACCAAATATCTGTGAAGCCCACTGGGCAAAGTATCCCATTCCCCTCTAGTTCTGGTCCACATAGTAGTAGTAATTTGTCATGATCTATCAGTTACACCATTAGCTCAAGTGGCAGAGGATATGAAGATTCCAGTCCTGTTGATTACCCATGTGGGTGTCAATCTGACTCCACACTGTAGAATTGGTTTTTCAGTTTGCTTTTTTAAATAACTAAGAAATTACACAAACAAGTAAAGTACTTCATTAAAACAACATTAAGGTTGCAATGTTAAGCACTCAAGTTAATGTGTATGCATTATGATACAGTCTTTAGTTACGCAATCACATAGTATTTTTCGACAGGACCCTTGCTTCATTTGTTGCAGAAGTTGGAAGATGTGCAATGAATGAGGCTAGGGATGGCAGGAAAAGAAAGGACAGTCTCATAGCTAAAAGAGCTGAATGCTGCCCTGGAGAATTGGATTTTATCCCTGCCTCTGCCCCAGAGTTCCTGTGTGATGCTGGGCAAGTCACTTAAACCAAATTTCTCCCAGGTGGTCAGTAATTATGTGTTCCACAATTTCTTGGTGCCTAATTTCGGATCCTGGAGCCAATCTGCAGAAGTACAGAGCAGTAATATCTGTAACTGAAGTCAACAGGAACTGTGTTTCGAACATATCAAATGCTCTATAATGCTAAGTACTCTGAAGAAATCAGGTCTTAGGTGTCTCAAACTGGGCACCCAAAGTTAGCAGATACTTGCCCTCAGTTCCCTATCTAAAAATGGTGATAATATCACCCCCTCATCGGACAGAGGAGTTGTGACAATTAATTAAATGTTTGTGAAGCCCTCATGCTATAGTGACGAATGCCATAGTAAAGCCCTTGAGAAGATTAAATAGTTGTGTATTCAGAGCAGGGTTTGAGTAGCATGCAATAAATAAGCCTGGGGCCAGACACTGAACAGTGAGAAGAAAACAAAATACCAAATATTTGCTCATTCAGTGAGCACCTTCCACCCTGGGCGCTGTATGAGGTGCAGGGCCTGTGGAAAAGATAGTATGTGATCATGTAACTAAAGACTATCATAATCTATACACACATACACAAGGGACTGAATTAAGGTTGCACAGGCAATCTTAACTCTGGAATTTCCTGACTTTTGAGGGCTTGACTTTGCAACTATAGTAATGTTCTTTTAACACCTACTTTATGTTACATTCCTCCCATCTAGTCATAAGAAAAGGGAGGGTGGTCATTGTCATGCTGTCTGGAGTAGCTCTCAACCATGACAGGCCTACCTCTGGGCAGACTGTCAGAAAACAGGGCAGATACCCCAAACTAGTGGTATGTTCTATAATTAGATTTCACCAAGTCAGTAATCAATGTGAACTCCTGGATCACTAGAACAGTCTTATCATGGAGTCACAGACAGTCCCCTTAGACTCACCAGTCTATCTTACCACCCAGACAAACTGAACTTTGTGATAAAAGGTCACTTAAACCAAAAATCACATCAGGTTGCTCCCAGTCCCAAGAGACCAGTCACTTACCCCAGATCGATTGGTACTCTAGATCTTATACCAAAGAAAATGCTGGCAGCCAATTCTATAGTAAACTAACTAGAGAATTTATTAGCTAAGAAAAGGAAGTGAGAGTTATTGAGAGGTTAAAGCAGATAAAATATATGCACAGGTGAGTCACAGTTTGTAATTCCAAATGGCGGCCGTGATGTAATAAAGTGCCAGTTTCCCAAAAGTCTTTTCAGGGTTCCCAGATTGTATCTGGGGATCTCCGCTTTGCACTGGTACCCTTCCCTGTAAGAGTCCATACAGCCCAGAGATCTAGGATTTTTCCCTGAATCCATACTTATAGCTGGAGAGGAGTCTTTGACCTCCAATCATCACACACTTGCTTTGAAATTAGCATTTTTCTCTTGAAGTTCTTCATTTGCATTCCACAAGGCTTCTTTCTCCTTTGATGGGTTATTTAGTTACAGGGGTATACACAATGTAAATGTTTGCCAATAGATTATAACGGGATACGGATAAGTAAAATCAATGCATGTGACATCCCAATAGCTTTCATGACATTTAAACACCAAATACACTCATACATTTAACAATCACTTTGATCTATACTAACACACAAGTGAATTGGCCTGGGCTCCGGCATGAGCTGGCACCCGGTCTACCAGTGTCACAGTTATATTCCTCTGAAATCTGATGGCAACCCCAAAATTGGGAACCCATGGTGTAGATATTTATAATGCTTTCATCACGGTGGTATCCAAAAGCATATCTATGTATGTGAACACTAATCATGCAGACAGATACGCAATACTGTGGCCACGGTCAACTACTTTCAGAAAAAGTAAATGGGTTCAGATTGAGAATAGATTAGGACTAAACTGCATAAACAGGTGTCTGGCATCATGTTGGACTAGATGCAAATCGACTACTATGACTCAACTGGGAGGATAGCAGGAGACACTAATCACCCTCTTCTCTTTTACCCTTGGTTTTTTATTTCCCCTTGTCAATATTTGTGCTCCCGTTCTTCCTCTTCTACTGTTCTGACTACCTTAAGTTTTCTCAAGTGATACTTTGAAGAGATGTAATTTATAAAGATCCTCTCGGAATTGTGTGTGCTCAGAGTTGTAAAAGAAAAAGGGAACGGGCACAGGATGCTGTGTACACATTGTCGTATTCATGAAGAGATCTGTGTAGGCTGAGATTCCATTGCTTGTTCTCTCTAACCTTTATATAAAATAAAGATTAGAAATAAATCTTTTTAAAAACCATTTCCACTGCATGAAACTCAAAGAGCTTTTAGTCACCAACTGGACTGCCTGCAGATTGGACAAATGGTGAGGGGAGAGGGGAGACGGGTAGGGAGATATTTATGAAATTAATTATTTAAGAGCTGGAGTACATGCCTGAGAATGTACTAGAGCCAGACTGGGAAAGGCAGGGTCCAGAAACACTGCTTGGGGAAGATACCCCAAAAGGAGATTTCAGTTAACGTGCTAAGGGACCTTTTCCCACACAACTATCATGCACTTTTGTCACAACATACATAAAAAAGGGGGACACAGAAAGGTCTGTTGCAGGTCCAAATCCAAACCACTAAGTCCGTCCACATCCAGTTACACCATTCTCATTTTTTGTAAGCATGGCAATTTGACATCAGTTCAAATCTGAGTGAAGGAATGCTTGTCTGATATACTGCTCTACAGCCAAAATGCTTCTGAAATAAATGTAGTCAAACTTTACTAATTCTGGGTCACTGAGAACGAAAATGATGCTTAAAATTGTTGATTGGCTCTAGTTTTCAAGATATGCCATTGGGTCAGTATATACGACCCTTGACTTGGGAATTGCAGAGGATAAGTGATTTATAAAGGGAAGGGATCTCAATTTAAACCAGAAATGACTAAAATACATCTTTGACTGGATCTATGAATAAATCTATGACTGGGTTTGGACAGTACTTGCTTTTTAGGCAAAACAATGAATGATGCAATCTGAAGCTGGTATTGCGTCATACAGGATATGAATTGCATCATGTTATTCCTAGAAGTCATGGATAATGCAATCATAACGAAGCTTACATCACTCTGCTGAACAAATTGCCCTATATCAGCTCTAGAAAACATACAGTGTCGTGCTCTCTTATTTGTCAGTGTTTGATTTTGCAAAGGGACACATTTCTGTTTAGCCAAAGTGAGCAGAGATGCCTCGTACTTGTGTGAACAGTGCAGATAACTTCTGCTATGTTTGTGGTGAAGTGACTTTTGCATCACAAAAGCGCAGTATAACCACTATGGTTAAGAAAGCCTATCACCTTTATTTTGGCTGCAAAATTGGAGATCAGGACAAGAGGTGGGCCCCACACATATGCTGCAACACTTGTGCAACAAATCTTCGCCAGTGGTTGAACAGGAAAAGGAAATCTATGCCTTTTGCAGTGCCAATGATTTGGAGAGAGCCAACAGATCATACCAGCAATTGTTACTTCTGCATGGTGCCTCCAGTTGGGAAAGGTGTGTCAAAGAAGAAAAAGTGGACTGTGCATTATCCAAACATTCCATCAGCTATACGCCCAGTACCCCACGGAGAAGGACTGCCGGTTCCTGATGCACCAGAATCATTCTCACTTGAGTCAGACGAGGAAGAGGAAGAGGATGAAACTTCTGGTCCTGAACCATCAATGTCACAGGACCCACATTTTCTCCCATCCTCCTCCTCTGAACCACACCTCATAACACAAGGTGAACTGAATGACCTTGTCAGGGATTTGGAACTACCCAAGAGTAAGGCAGAGCTGTTGGGCTCCAGACTACAGCAGTGGAATCTCCTGGCAGGTGATGTTAGGGTTTCCATGTTCCGTGACCGTCAAAAGGATCTTGTCCCATTCTTCTTCATGGAAGGTGATCTTGTAGCCTGCAACAACATCGATGGTGTGATGGCAGCCCTCAACATCGTTCACGATCCAGATGAGTGGAGACTGTTCATTGATTCATCGAAGACGAGTCTTAAAGCTGTTTTACTGCATAATGGCAATGTTTTGCCATCAATTCCAGTTGGTCATGCAGTCCATATGAAGGAAACCTATGACAACATGAAACAACTTTTGAGGTGCATAAACTATGACCAACATCAGTGGCAGCTTTGTGGCGATTTGAAGGTTGTTGCTCTCTTGCTTGGTCTGCAGGCTGGATACACAAAGTACTGCTGTTTTCTCTGCGAATGGGATAGTCGTGCAAGAGATTCCCACTACATCAAGAAAGATTGGCCACTCCGACAGTCATTGGAGCCTGGGAGGAAAAGTGTTCAGCATCCACCACTTGTTGAATCAAGGAAGATTTTGTTACCACCCTTACACATCAAGCTGGGTCTGATGAAGAACTTTGTCAAGGCCATTGACAAAACACAAGCAGCTTTCAAGTACCTCCGTGGAAAATTTCCAAGGTTAAGTGAAGCTAAGATAAAGGAAGGTGTCTTTGTTGGTCCTCAGATTCGTGAACTTCTTCGAGATGATGCATTTGACCATGCACTGCGTGGCAAGGAAAAGACGGCATGGAAAGCCTTCCAGTTAGTGGCAATAAATTTTCTCGGAAACAACAAGGCACACAACTACAGGTTGTTGGTGGAAAACCTCCTCAAGGCATACAAAAGCCTTGGTTGCAACATGTCACTAAAGATACATTTTTTGCACTCTCATCTAGATTTTTTTCCACCGAACTGCGGAGCAGTGAGCGACGAGCACGGCGAGCGATTTCACCAGGACATTGCAACAATGGAGAAACGCTATCAGGGCAAATGGAGCCCATCAATGCTTGCAGACTATTGCTGGACAGTGACAAGAGATGCTCCATTTAATGAATACAAGAGACAAGCCAAGAAGCGCCGAGTAGACACTGAATAGGACTAAACTATGTACATAATAGTTTTTTGCCTTTTGTTTCATAATAAATTTTATTTATATAACCCTTTTGCTGATTTTTAAAGTGTTACATAAACAGGACAGGTGAAATATTATCATGTAAAGCAACCATAAACACATGAAAAGACCTAGGTTTACAATTTATGATTAAAACTCTACTATCTACACAATATACATAGACATAAAATGTAAAAACTTAAATATCTTAGAAACAGTAGCCAATCAGTTGTTTTAATTGTCATATTTGAATTCAGCACATCAAAATACATAATAAATATCACATTTTATCTCTGAAGCAGACGACTTCTCAAAAATTGTAGACCAGTGTGCAGAGCTGCTCAGAGCTGGGGGAAGGCAATGGCAGCTGCAGCTACTCAGTACTTCTGAAAAGCAACACAAAACACAGCTCATTCAAAATGTGGTTTCATCTGATAAGTTGCTCCCTGGAGAAGCTAGGGTATACATTTATTTTTACAAGGAGGAGAGAGCTGCTGTGGTTTTTCCACAGCTCATCTTCAAATGACCCAGGGAATGACAACTTTGACAAAAATTGGCTTTTCCACAAAGCAGAATTTTTTTTTGAGAGAGAGAGAGAGAGAGAAAACATTGTTTCCATAGATAATTATCAGGTTTCCATTGAAAATCCAGGTTTCGCCAAGTGAAAGGTTCAATGAAAGGCTGAAGAAAATTCAAAAAGTTCAGAGACTAGCACCCAAGCAACCTGGTAGTGAGGGGCTAAGAGGTGAAGAGTTCTGGAACCTAGACACCCCACTCTCATCTCAGTCAAAAGGGCATAGAGAGAAGGGTCCACTCTGCAAAAGAAAAGCAGATAAGTCCCAAGGGGAGGATTGAGAGGCAAAAAACAGGAGAAGTGGAGGTGGTCTGGTGACATTACAAGTAGCAGTTCATTAAGATTGTTCTATCAATCAGATAAATAGATTCATTCACTGGCTCTAGGCACCTTTACTGAAATTACCACTTACAATCATTAGAAGTAAAGCCAGCAGCTACTCTACGCCCACAATAACCCACACGCTAAAAAACGATGCTACCCATCATCCCCACACAAACTGCAAGCCCTCTAAATCACTTCCTCTCCGAAAGCTTTGGTCAGTGTGGAGGCTGGGATTTCTGAAGGGGCCTAATGGAGTGGGATTCTCAAGTCCCATTGGCTTTCAATGGAGTTGAGTGTTAACTGAGGCTATATTGAAAATCTCAGCCATAGGCTTTGCCATGTGCACAGAAGATTAACAAAGTTGGAGTATTTCACATGAGGAGGGTGGGGGGAGAAAGAGGCTCCAAAGCGGAGGACTCTTCACAGGAGCCTACTTTCTTTTTTTCTGAGTGGGTGGGAAAAGATTGCTAGCTGGAGCAGCATGTTGAACCAGTAATCCACCAGCCACAAGGAAACCTTGTGAGATGTCAATTAAGTTCATCCCAGTAGTGTATACATTTCATAGCAAGTGAAAGTTAAACCCTTTTTTTCCCCATGCCCAATCTCTACCTTTTCCTACTCTTTGCAAGAAAAATGATGGAGAAAAACAGTGACAATCACAGAAGCTCTTCCACTAACCTCAGTTCCTCTACACTTGCTGCAGATCATAAAGATCTCTGTAAAACAAACTGACAAATTTGTCCTTTCAGTGATCAGTTCTACTGCCCAGCAAATTGGAGTAATAAATCATTTAAGTGGATGGATTTATCAGTCGACTCTGTAGCAGCATAACGGACCTGAACAGCATAAGTAATAAGATTCTGTAACAGCATAAGTGACATGACGAAGAGCTCTGTGTAAGCTCGAAAGCTTCTCTCTCTCACCAACAGAAGTTGGTCCAATAAAAGATATTACCTCACCCACATTGTCTCTAAGAGCTTTACATGCAGTGATTCTTCAAGGAATGGGAAGAGGCTTACAAAAAATAAAAGTTAGAACAATACAAAGGGCATTAGAAAGAATCAAGTCAGAGTGGCAAATATTCAATTATAATCTTCAAAACTGAGATGGCAAAATCTCAACTGACCCACGTCTCATTTTTGGCTCATCCCTGCTAGCTACATTCATATCCGAAGCTTGTTGAAACCGAAGATGTGCTGTCAGCATAACATCTGCTCCCTATTTCTACCCTTGGGTGACTGGAGTAATTACCCGCTGCTACCTGTACCAGCTTCACTGCTGTGAAATGTTGCTCATGTAAAGTCAATCATTCCTCTGTTCACAAGTGCCAAGTGATTGGCTGGTAGTTGAATTGTAGCATCTCTGCCTGACATACCGATTAGTTGCTCTGTTTCATTTCAGGCTTACTTCAAATCAAGTGGCCCTCAAGACATTGCTGCCACAGCTCTGTACAACACTACATCAGCTACTAGCAACAAAACTGACTTGTGGTATTAATTGACTTAAAGGAATTAAATATTTTTCATGCAGGTAAAATTTCAGAACAGTTATGCATGCAGACTTTTCAATTACTTATTTGTAGTCAGTCCTGGCAGGAAACATTTTGTCCAACAAAAAAAATTGAGATTTCAAAAAGTTTCCTGTTCTGCATCGAGATGAAACCAAGACCTTTTAAAAAAATTATTTTTTTAAAAAAAAGAGAGAGCAAGAAAGACTGACTCTACAGCCCAGAAGCCGGGCCATTTACCTAGGCTGTGGGAGAACCAGGTCGAAGTCTGTCAAGGCTCATTCCCCACTCTGGCACTTCGAGTGCAGAAGGGGGGGGGGGGGAGGCAGCAATTATTCTAAAAATTAATACTGGCCACTCTAGGCTTGTATTAAACTCCTAACGTTACAACTTCTCTTCGATCTTGGATGGGTAGATGCTGCCACCACTCAAATGCAAAAAAACCCTTTGAACCCAGAAAGGCGCCCTTGGGAATTCCTCCCTGTGGGGTACCCTCAAAGCCCTTTCACTCCTCCTCCAGGGGAGAGCTGAGACAGGAAACAAAGGAAATCAGCTGTTGCCACCAGCTAATTAAACATATGCACAAACCTCTTAGGACACACAAACTCAATCCTGTTCTTAAAAAAGGTAAATTTTGTTAAAAAAAAACCAAAAAGAAAGAAAATACATCTGGAACGTAGGCTATTGCTAGGTTTAAAAAAGAGAAAATATAATAATTAAGCATCAAGAATGCTTTTCTTGGGGTTCAGCTTAAAGGTTACAAGCAAAACCAAAGCACTTGGGGTTAGCACAGATGAGTCCACAAGCCATAAAGAAATAAAAGAAATAAACCTAATCACATCTTCCTAGACATTCCCTAATCTACTTACATATCTGGGGTTTCAGATAAGTAGTTTTGAGGTATGATTTGATTATTTTTCATACCTGGTTTAAAGCTTCTTACAGCATTGTTGCACTGTGTCTCCTCTTTCCGGAGAACAGACAGCCAGAAAAAGGGAAAGTTTTTTTTCCCAATTTTAAAAAGTTCTAGCCTTCCCATTGGCTCTTTCCACTCCCTTCCTTTTACCTATGGGCTTTTTTTTTAACCCTTTACAGGTAAAGCAAGTAGAGAACAGCTACTAACAGGGATTCTGTAGCTAACTGGCTGGCTCGGTGTCAGTAAAAGGGAGCTAACTCTCCCTTCATTTATTACAAAGTCCCTGCTCCAATTCTATTTATTTATACAAAGTGGAACAACTCCAACAGGAGAGACTGAAAGCACATCTTTAATGTCCAGTGCTTAAGGCACTCACCTGGGATGTGGGAAATTCAGTTTCAAGTCCCTCCTCTGCCTGAATCAGGCCAGGGACTTGATCCTTGGTCTCCCACATCCCAGGTGAGTACCCTGGGTATTTTAGCGGGGGCTGGCTTGCTCTCCCACCCCTTCCAAAAATTCCATCCTGGATCTAAACATTTCCTGATTAAAGCGTTAATAAAATGGGACATTCCTGGGGGGAAAGTTTTAGTTTTGATAAAAAACAGCATTTTTTTTAAATAAGTCTGTTTCAGGTGAGGTATTTCCAGTAGATAGGGAAGAATTATTGTCATTGAACAAGGCACTGGTGCAGTGTCTTCTGGAATACTGTGTACCATTCTGGTCACCCTGTTCAAAAGCGGAATGGGTGCAGAGAAGAGCTACTAAGATGATTGGGGGAATGGAGATCCTATCTTACAAGAGGAGACTAAAAGAGCTAAGAGGGGAAATGATTATACCAGGGAGGTAAAAGAGCTAATGGGCAATGTTGGCACAAGCGCAGAGAGTATGAACTGGCCATGAATAAATTTAAGCTGGAAGGCAGAAGGCTTCTAAATATCAGAGAAGTGAAGATGTGGAACAACCTCCCAGTAGGAATATTGGGGGTAAGAAACATAACTGGTTTTAAGATGGGGCTTGATATGTTTATTAAAAGGGATTATATGATAGGGTTGCCTGTGATATCAGGGAACTGGACTCAGTGACTCAGGAGGTCCCACCCAGTCCTATGTTCTGAGGAAATTCCTGACCAGCTCTATATGTAGTACCCACCGGCCCCAACTGAAAACTAGGCCCTGGTATGCTAGGCACTGTACAAACACTATAGTGAGAGATGGTCCCAGCCTCAGAGAGCTTACATTCTAGACCCACAAGACAAAAAAAAAAAAAAAAAAAAGGCAGGGCAGGAAAGCGAGGCATATACAAGTGAAGTGATTTGCCAAGGGTATTGGCCAACCCGGGAAAAAAACCCAGGTCTCCCGAGTCTCTCTTTAGGTCAATATCCACTAGACCAGTGTTTCTCAACGACCAGTCCGTGGACCGACGCCGGTTCCTGAGATCTCCCTGACACAGTTTAGGAAGGCAGCAAGCTGGTCCCTGGTATCAAAAAGGTTGAGAAACATTGCACTAGACCATTCTGCCTCCAAGTAAGAAAAAATATATTATGCTATTAAAGGGTTAAGCCACATCAGGAAGTATTGGATTGCCACTCATCCTGCATGATAATGCGGTGCCACATTTCCTGCTGACTCTGACTTCCTTCCACACAGAGACAAGAACCAATAGCCAAGATTAAAACACCGAATACAGCTAGGCTGGATTACAGCACCATCAGTGCTATGTTTACTTCATAAATAATTCCTTGTTGTTACATAAGATATCCTAAATCCCCATCCCTTAGTCATTATTGAAATACCACATACATACATACATACATACATACATACACACAAGCCTGCTCACTCTTGCAGCAAGTTGAAGGAACATCTATCAGATTAGCTATGGCAGACTTCCATGTTTTCATGAGGTCCGTGACATGAATTGAAGCCTGACAGATCATCATGCTTAGAAGTCTCTCTAAGTCTGCGGTTCTCAATATTTTGCTTATCATGACCCCATTTTCCATATTGAGACACCTTTCCCATCTAGCCAGGATATAGCTGAGATTCTCCTGCTATTTAACAAGACGGGAAAGGAAGGGCACTTGTGAGCTCCAGTTTGAGAACTCCCGGTGTAGATATTCATATAGCGCTCACCACTGTGATATCTGAGCACTTTGCAAAGTCACATTAATATTCTCTCTTTTTCCCCCCTCAGCGAAAATTATAAAAATAGAACTTTTCACTTACACTGCACCAATCTGAGGATCTCAAAAATGATTTAGAAACATTGTAAGAACATCAACACCCAACTGAATTGTTTAGGTATTAATAACCCAGTGAAGGGTGTTGGTATTAATATCTCCTTTAATTATGAGAACAAAGACACGGAAAAGTGACTGAACCAGCTACAACTGTATTCTTCCCTCCAATGGATTTCTACACAATAGAGAGTGAAAATTGAATCCTCTAAATTTTGTTTTGGGTTTCTGACTTCAAAAAGCCCCAATCTAAGAAACAAAGTTAGATGAAAAATTGTATGATTTGGACTGGTCTTAGGTAGAACTCACATAAAACAATGCTCTGTTTTTCATTTTATACATACCCGTCTTGCTCAGAATTCTGCCTGGGTTCAAAAAAGGGTACCCAAATCTCTGAACTTTTTTGCACACTTGATCCAAGTATCTAAACCTGAAGCCTGGAAAAAGTCTTACACAGCTGAAGCTGTGACTATCTCTGTGCTGTAGTTAGGTAGGTCAGACAGGGCCCAATCCTGGGTGATGCTCAGCACTCAGCTCCCACTGATCAGCACCACACAAGTTCAGACCCACCAGACAAGTTCAGGCCCATCCTACCCCAACACAGTCAACACAGGATCTGGAGGAAGATTGCACATAGCTGACGATGCAGGCCACCCTGCCCATTCCATATTGCTAAATGGGACGAGGGTCCCAGTATGGAAAATTCTATGAGAAAACATAAGTAGTGTCTGCCAAATACATGCATGGATTTCCATCTGCAGATGGGGGGAGGAGGGCTGTGCTCTCCAGTGCCCATTTGCAGGTGTCATTACCTGTTTTTCGTTGGCATGAAACAGTACCGTTTACTAATACAATCTTGCTACTATTTAAATGTGGGCCAAATACTGAGAGATATGGCACATCTGCTGAGCACTCAACTTCCACTGAGCACTGTGAGTGTCAAAGGTATTCCACACTTCCCGGTATCCAGTCCTTCATTTTCAAGTTATGAATGTATAGTTCTACACTGTGAAGGTGAACGCTGATTGTAGTGTCGGTGTATGTAATTACTGCACCACCAGTGCCAGGCTTACAGAGAGGATACTGGACATACCACCAGCCCCTGCTAAAGGAAAACGCCTTTAATTCAAATAGTAGAGGTCTGCTTTTTGTTTTTAAACTTGAAAGACAATTTTATTCCCAGTCATAACAAAAGGACCGGTTAAAATACTCCTATTTACTATCCCAGTGGAAAGTTAGCAAATGACATGAGAGGATTTTACAGAAAGGAAAGCATTCATTTTTCTTAAGCACTTTGGTTTTATGGAAAAAAGTCTACAAAAATCATATGAAAACCAAGTATTTGCTATATAAATAGAATCCTGTCGTTCCAGTCTTCCCATGAATTTCAAAAAGCTTTTCTTCTACCTGTGATGTGCCAAACTCTCACTCCAGCACCTCACAGATTTACAGAAAGAGCCATAAATATTAATTGGAATTTCAGTAGGTTAACCTCTCAGTGTCTGCACTCCTATTCAATCTGTGAACAGCATGAGGCAACCGTCTAGTCAAAGCACAGCAGAGGTTCCATTTGTGTTGGTTTACACATTCACTGCAGCTGGGAGAGGCTCCCATATGAGCTAGTAGTTTTATGAAATCTTTGGAAATTATCTTTGTGCACAATATGGTTAGCTGCCAGGACTCAGAGGAAGCATGATTCCTTGGAGATGACATCAGAGTGGGTTCCAGGATATCTGGGTTCTGTTCCTAGCTGCGCCATGGATTACTTTCTGCAAATCACTCAACTTCTGACACTCAGCTTCCCCATCTGCAAAGTGTTGATAACCGATACTTCCCCAGTTTGTTAAACACCAAAATCTATGGGGAAAAAGCCCACCATAATTACTAAATAGTTTTACTTATTGCAGTGAAAGCCTTGCTCCCCCATCAACAAGGCATTAAAATACACTGAATTCAGTAAGTAGAGATGAAAAACACAGCCATAAAAGAAATATGCAGAAAGATTTTATGGTATCTGAACTGCTTGGGAAGAGAGACAATCAGTGGTTCCTCTCCACCACCAAAATAAATTGAAATAATATTATTCATGGAGAATCCACCATGTTCAGGAACTGTACTTTAGTGATGTCACTAGCTAGATAGATGGGGGGCGGGGGGACTACTAGGTTATAAATTAACAATTTCCTAAAATTATTAACACTTACTGATAGCACTGAGGTGTTAAAGCACTAAATCATTGGCAGCTCACTCTGGAATAACATAATAATCCCTGTATCAAGAGAACAGGCACACTCACTCTGTTTATTCTTATGGCATTATAAACAACCTTATGTTTCCAGACAAAATAATCCCTGTAATCAAAAAGGTTACTCTTTTCCTCTTTCAAGAAAGTTTAAGATACATCTACACTCCTGGTATTATCCATCAGAGAAATAACACAATGAAAATACATTTTACATTAGACAGATACAGATACCACATATGTAAGGGTGATATCTATGTGGTACAGTGCAGAATAAACTGTATGTATCCAGAGCCATCCTCTGGGACTCATGAAGTCTGGCTTGAAGGAACTGTGTGTGTGTAAAACAGGGGTCGGCAACCTTTCAGATGTGGTGTGCCGAGTCTTCATTTATTTACTCTAATTTAAGGTTGTGTGTGCCAATAATACATTTTAAAGTTTTCTTGGGCAGAAAGATGTGACTCTCCCAATCCTCCCCGTCCCCGGATGTTAAGGCTGCTCAGTCCCCTGATTTTCACTATGATATTCCCAGGAGACCAAGCTGCCTAAGACATGCTTCCCCTCCAGAGGCTATGAACAGAGTAATGCTTCCAGTTATGAATTACCACACAGCTCTTTATAAGCNCCATCCCTGATACACATTTATCTAACCTACTCTTAGGCCTGGTCCACACTACGATTTTAGTTCGAATTTAGCAGCGTTATAGCGAATTAACCTTGCACCCGTCCACACAACGAGGCCATTTAATTCGATTTAAAGGGCTCTTAAAATCGGTTTCTGTACTCCTCTCCGACGAGGGGAGTAGCGCTGATATTGGTATTGCCGGTTCGAATTAGGGTTAGTGTGGACGACATTCGGATGTTAAGGCTGCTCAGTCCCCTGATTTTCACTATGATATTCCCAGGAGACCAAGCTGCCTAAGACATGCTTCCCCTCCAGAGGCTATGAACAGAGTAATGCTTCCAGTTATGAATTACCACACAGCTCTTTATAAGCAAGCATATTTATTAAGGTGAAAACATTACAGAGACAACATTGAAAACCAGTACAAACCTACACACATGCTAAAAAGCTCATCAGAGGTCACCCCAACTTCAACCTCAAGATCTAGTAGATGTCAGGCCTTCAAAACCCACATCAGGGTTTTCCCCATGATTACAAGTTCATAACTATCTCAGATACAGAACCAGAACCCAGGCTGGGCAGTTCAGCTGTTCCTTTATATGGGTCAGGCCTTTGATCTCATCTCTTGGATCAGCAAACAGTGACCCACCCTTAAGGGCATAGCTTGAAAAGACAGGTTTTTGCATAACTGGAGGTGGAGAATTTGCATTAACCTCAGGAAATCCATTTATCACTTATTGTCCCAAAAGACAATTCTTGTCTGGGACATTTGCAATATAGCCCTTTGAATTCTCAGGCCTCACACCATACCCCTTTCTCTCCCTCCGCCCCGCCCCCCTCCCCCCCNACAGCAATCAATTGTTCCCATTAATTAACGAGGACAGAACAGGAAGTAATGAACTTAAGCTGCATCAGGGGAAATTTAGGTCAAACAGTTAATGTGGGAAGTTTCACACAATAAGAACAGGAGTTAGGCAAATGAACCAACTGTCAAGGGAGGTTATAAAATCATCATCAATGGGAGACAATCAAGGTTAGAAACATCTCTCAGGGATGTTTCAGGTATAATAAAGTCACTCCTATTCTCCAAGCAGAGGGATGGGCAAGGATACATTCTAATTCCCTTTCAACACTAATGATTCTCCTTTACTCTTTCCTTATTCTTCTATAGCACTCATTTTCTCCTTGTCTTTTCATGTTGTGTAAGGTCCCCTACATTAAGTTAGTTATACCCTTTCAGATCCTTGGATAAAAGGTGTTTTGTAAGTATTGTTATTTATTATAACCAGTCTCCCATTTTCATGGCAAGTCCTAATTCCTTTCTGTATTGCCAGGACTTCTGATGGCAGTGCTGCCATTCAATAACTTACAGCAACTGCTGATTTCAGAGATGTCCAGCCACAATATCAAGGGGAAAGGCGATTTAAAGATCTGCAATGCCTATGGGAGAATTTCCCCCAAAAATGTCTCTATTGTCTTCTCTTCTTTGCTTTTTATAACTATGAACATTTGATATTCTGTTAGAGCATTTAGAAACTGGGGGTTCTTTTTCCCCCCCATGAAAATCTTCAAAAAAGAGATTTTATTTTTGGATTTGTTTTTCTTTTCCCTGTCGTGATGGAAAAGATCTCACCACTCTCACTTTATTTCCCCCCTTTTATTTCTATTGGCGATAAGGTAGGGAGGAGAGTTAAAAAATGAAATGAAAATGGTGTGAAAAAAATTGGAAGTTACACTGCCAAATAAGTCAAAGCTTTACTTTCTCTCATTTAAAACGGAAGTGTTATCTTTAAGAGTTACTTTCAGAAACAGAGTAACAGTTAAATTCACTTTTAACACTTCCATTTTAAGTATTAGTTAGCTTTTGCCTTTTAAAGTTGATAGTTTCTCACTTTAATATCCCCACCACCAATTTAATACTGCTGAAAAAAAGGAGGGGACCTTTTCCTCACAATTGTGAAATGAAAAAAAATTCAAAAATACAAAAATTCAGGAAATTTTACAAAAAATAAAAAAAATGTGGAATAAACCCATGTATGACAATTTTGTTTTTTTTAAAACAAAACCATCTCCAATTATTATTTATGTCACAGTAGCATATAGAGGTCCAAGCAAGTTCAGGGCAGCAGTACAGCAAGAGATAGTCCTCTTCTCCCAAAGAGCTGACAATCTAGACAGACAAAGTGTGGGAGAGAAAACCCAAAGCACAGAGGGGTGAAGTGACTTTCCCGTGGTAACAAAGAAAATCAATGGAAGAGCCAGGACAAGAATCCCAGTCTCTTGACTTCCAGTTCAGTGTCTTAGGTCACACTATCCAAGGTTGCAAAGAAACCCACATCCCATGTTTTTCCACTCCCCCAGTATTAAAGATCTGCTCCCACATCTTCAATCTGTAGGAGTAGGACTAGACACATTCTGCTTCATACAAAGCATATCTCTTAGTCAGTGTAACTCTACCTTACTCTTTCTGACCCTGTTCTATAGTCCCTAGAAGGTTACAAAACTAGGTGGCTCTTCCTTGGTTGCCAGCCTCACCTCTGGAGGGGCAAGCTAAGGTCAGCGATAAATGAATGTACATTAACAAACAAACAAGCAACATGGGTGATCATCTGGCCAAATGGTGACGAACATTACATTCAAAGTTCACAAAGTTACAAAATTTATCCCATTGTATGAGTTTCTCTTTACAGAGTTCAGTGTATTTGGGGGAAAAAAATAAAACTTAGCCCCAGACCAACCCTCTCCCCCCCACACACACACAAATCAAGGTTCCGTATATCCCCTAACAAATCCTCACACACAATCAGGGACAATGGATTGTCTAACAAATGTTTCTGAAATATATCAGTCTATCTTCTTGAGATGGTTAAGTTGCTGATTCTTACATACTGCCAGTTCCTATGGTAGAAGCAATAGGAGATCTAGTCTTTGGGGACAATTCTTTTCTCCTACTCTGGTATTATAACAATCCCAGTCTTAATCAGAGATGTCAAGGGAGGAATAAGGATCAGAGTTCCAGTAAGTCTAGGGAGTTAATGAGAATTAGGCATCAGGACCCTTTAACTGCATTTGAAAATCTTAGCCCTAATTTGTAAACATTTATAGTCTAATCCATCATTGTATTTATAACAAGTTCTCTCTGACTCCCTTTACAGCTGACCTCCAGCTATTGGAATAATGCACAGCACATAAGGTCTTAACATTTTTTTCAGCTCCATTTCCCTTAATATGATTTCAATTTTTCTTCCAAAGTTGTCAGTTCACATTACATATATTTTAAATAAAATAATCCAGCTCATACCAAATAATTCCTTTAAATAGTCTCCCTTAAGCATATTCTCATAGCTTCAACATTCATAGGAATTGCCATGTGAAACATAAGATCAGCAAACAAACATATAATATACACACAAGTTTCTGGCTGAATTTATTTCTCTTACAATAAGTAACACTAGTTTAGCAAGGCATAGCATAATAGTCACTTACCCATGGGCACAAATGGGGAGGATGCCTTGGCCTCTGACTGGAGCTGGTAATGTAAAGGCAGAGCATGACAGAGGGGTGGACAGACCAAATTTGAGTGGCATTGCAACCCCATGCAACCCCCCCCCCTTGGGAGTCCTTCCAGTGTGCAGGGCTCTGGGTAGCCTAGTTAGAAGAAGAGCGGGGGGCATCAGCAAACCCCAGTTCCCAGGAGGGTGGGAGGATTGGATCCAGGCTTTTGATGCTTTCTGGGAAAGTGGAGATAAAGAACGATGTGGTCTGGGGCTCCCAGAATGGCCTGGGAACCCTGGTGTAGGTGGTGCTCAGCAGCCTGACCACCTATCTAGGTAAGAGCACAGGTCTGGGTGCAGTGGAGAGAGCTCAGAGCTGGGTGTGGGGTAGCAGGAGGGGAGTGTGTGGAACTGGATGTGGGAAGGGGAGGGGAGAGAGCACAGGGTGCACAAGCAGCCAGAGAGTTTGAGGCTGGCTATGAGGGAGCAGGGAGTATGGGATCTGGGTGCAGAGCAGCAAAGGGAGAGCTCTGGCCCCCATCCTTAGGAAAATTCTGGTTGTGCACCTGCACACACCACGAACACAATTCAATAAAGTTTAGATTTCTGTGGGTCCAAAGGTCTTGATCACTCCCCTCCTCAACTCACTGTGAAGTTACTTTCTTTTCTGCTCACATATCTTCTCCATAGAACAGTTGAAGTGTTAAAAAATCATGAGTCAGGCCCCATAAAACCATGAGATTGGTTTAATAATAATACATGTTGGATACTCCATTAGCCTGCTGGGTTTTTGAGTCTTCGGGGCTCATGTTTTAAAGCTTTTCTCCTCAACAATCAGGGATGGAAACTTGAAAAAAATACAGAGCTGGAAATCCCACCTAATCACATGACTCCAGGAGCAAGGGATTTAAGAAAAACACCAATTATGGAGCTGGCAATACCAACCCAAACAAGATGGCTACTCCATGCACAGACATCTCCTGCCCCACCCACATCTTAACTGGAGCAGGGACACAAGCCTGGCTCTTCCACATCCCAGGTGAGTGCTCTTGTGATAATTGGGCCCAAAAATTTACTCTAATTGCGAGTTCAACTATAAAAGTATGTGAAAGTTCATGAGATGTCACAATAACATAACACAAATGCTGACGGGAAAAGGTATGGAAAGGAGACAGAAAAACTGAATTAGTGTAAACAAGAAGGCCTACAGATATTGTTCATGTAGTGTGTTAAAATCATGCTCGGTAAGAGAAGATGTAGAACCAGAAATCAATGAACCCAAATGGGTATGTCAGATATTATGCCTAACTGGTGGACAAAATAATGAAAGGATGGGTTATTGCTCCCACCACTCCCTTTCTGGGTCCTGAAAGAAAAATGGGGGGTTGGAGGGCAGGAGGAATTGAGAAGAATAGACACGCTCCTGGACCGAGCTTCACCATCATGGCTGCCACCCCCACCCTTACCCAAGGACCTGGAGGCCTTTGTCATCCTGATCCTGAGAGATGTCCTGACCAGAGCAGGCTAAAAACAGAGACCTGGACAACATCACCACCCCTGCCAGCTCAATCCTAACCACCCCCTGAGGTAATAATGGATCAGACTTTAATAGCAGCAGCAACAACAACAGCTCCAGCATATCTCAACTTACTTCTTCCATTTTACCCAAAAGGACAATTATTACTATTTAAAATTCCAGCGAAGAGACTGTCAGACAAGGGGTTTTTTTCTTCTAAGAACTCTCTCCAGCAAAAGGGAAAGGGAACAAAAAATGTTAAAATGAAATCCTTAATACTTTACATTTCAAATGCTTTCACAGGTTTTTCTTCTTTTCTGTATCTTTAATAAAAGATACAAAGGATTTTTAATGGTTTGTGTGCCATGTTACTAAGAGGCTCAGGTCTCTGTATACCAAACTCTGAACCTTATTTAACACTGTTTAATGTTGGACAGTGACTAGGTTATGTTAACACCTTTGGCCCATTTATTCCACCTAAATTAATGCAACTGCGCCCTACCTACCAGGTTATACTGGGAGCTCTCTCTCATTTTTTTTAAGTCAAAAACTTCAAAGAGTCTCATTTTTATTCCAACACAAAATGAAAACAAAGTATATTTTTAAAGTGTAAAACTTTTCCAAGGTCTACCCTGGCATTAGACAAAGTTGCCAAAGGCATTCCAAAGATGATCTGGCACAGAATGTGAAAGTGCACCACAGGATGGTGTTATAATGCTGTCGGAGAAAAACACAGTTTTTACTCTTTGAATGGGTGCAGCAAAGTTAGATACTTTATTATTTTTAGCAATTGCACGGAGGGAGAGAGCTGAACAGGTCTTTTAACAGGTAAACAATTACAGCAAGCATTTATACCTTTTGTTACAGATAATAATAAGCAACAGCTGCATTTTGTTTATATATAGGCCATTTTGATATTTTATTTTTTTTATTTGTTTTGATTTTAGTTTACATACAATATTTTTTACATATTATTTACACAAGGTTGCAATAACTTTACAGTTTTTTTTTAATTTGCCTTATATAATTTTTGCTTTTACAAATCTTGCGTTATTAGGGTTACTGTTAGCCTGACTTTTGCTAACGAACTGTCATGCATTGCATTCCCTTCCTGTTAGTTTTTTTTTTTTTTCTTTTACAAGCCCCCCTTTTGTACTACTAGCACAACAAACATTTTTAAATTTTTATTTGCATTGAGTTTTGGAATTTAGATTTTACATTAGATGCTTTAACCTTAGGGGTTTTGATTGGATGTAAATGACAATGCATGATGAGCATGGACATGAAAGGTATTACTATTATTATGTTTTTTATAACAATAACAACAATTTTAAACTAAACAACAATATAAGCAGTAACATTTTTATAGCAATAATATGATGGGGTTGTTGTACAATTTTAGTTATAAAGCACAATACATTATACTTAGTACATAAAGTAGACACTTTATAAGCTGTATGAAAGGCATTTTTTTTAATTTGATATATATATTTTGAACAGTATGAATTTGCCCTTGTAATTTAGAGATTTTTTGAACCTTTGGTAACAGTGAAAGCAAATTTTGAAATTGATTAGGTACTAAACTAGTTCAATTAAAGGGTATTTGGAACCTGAGGGCTACTTGCAAAACTTTATTTGCAGGCCAGTAGATAATATGATTGCCTGCAGTGGTAGGCAATCTTCCGGTAACGCTCAATTCACACTGATATATACACACACACACACACACCAAGGCCTCTATTTCCAAGTACCACGATGCATCGGTTTTCTCCTTTTATTTTTTATTTTTTTTAACCTGAGGGCGTCACCACAACCCCTCTGTCCGGACTGAACACACCTGTGTTCTTCTCTGAGGGGGTTACTACAACCCCTCTTGAGGCGGTAAAAACCCCTCAGCACCGGTGCATACCTATGCATCTCTCATATGCATATGGGGGCAGCCAAACTAAGATCCCCAGAACCGCATACAACTACCTTATTGGGGACGGCAAAACAATTCCCCAGAACCGNGGGGCAGCCAAACTAACAGATCCCCAGAACCGCATACAACTACCTTATTGGGGACGGCAAAACAATTCCCCAGAACCGCTCTGCATCTGATCTTGCTGCACAGTCAATAAGTTCGGATGGCGTGAGCCCAACAGGGACAGACGGCTCCACGGACAGTCCTCCTCCGACACCCAATAGAGATTTCAAAAGGTCCCATACCTCTCTTGTGGCGCCATGGGGTTCGAAGGGGAACGATCCGCAGCAGCTGCCGTTGTCTCAGCGGGCGTTGCCATCCCGGACGAGAAATTGTCGGAGAAAAACACAGTTCTCACTCTTTGAATGGGTGCAGCAAAGTCAGATACTTTATTATCTCTAGCAATTGCATGGAGGGAGAGAGCTGAAGAGGTCTCTCAACAGGTAAACAATTGCAGCAAGCATTTATACCTTTTGTTACAGACAATAATAAGCAGCAGCTGCATTTTGTTTATACATAGGCCATCTTGATATCTTATTTTTCTTATTTGTTTTGACTTTAGTCTACATACAATATTTTCTACACATTATTTACACAAGGTCGCAACAAGTTCTCACCCAGTTCTTTCCCACTCACCTTACACAATCCTCGCTTCTACAAATCTCGCGTTATTAGGGTTACAGTTAGCCTGACTCTTGCTAATGAACTGTCATGCATTGCATTCCCTTCCTGTTAGTTCTTTCTCTGCTTCCACAACGCCTTCAGGAGGAGGATGAAGATGAGGACAGTTTGTACGGTTAGAAAAATGAAATGAGAATGGGAGATTGGAAGAAAAGATACAGCTAGGGGAAAGATAGAAGGCAGATAAAGGAGGTAGAAGGAGATCCCCGAGGGGAGAAAAGGAGAAATGCTGAAAGTAGAAAAACATATGAGTCAGAACATAGGGTAGAGAAGTACAGACACAGGAAATCCATCTTGACAGCAACAGATCTGCCTGTCAGTGACAAAGGGGAAGCGCTGCCCTGAGAAAAGCCAGTTTAGGCTCAAGAAGCATGAGATGTGTCAGGTGGGATCAAATTACCCAAATCTAACATAGGAAACCCAGAAAAAAAAAGTTGTCCTCCCACCCCCCATCAAACAAACAATGCAGACGACTTAGAATAAAAGGAGACTAGATGGACAGGCTGTGTTTTCTCAGTTATCTTGTGGTAAGCTCTGTACTGCCCTAGAGGAGATTCAAATTTGATCACTATCCTGTTTATTTCCTCCCTAGTCCAAGACGGGCAGGTGTGTACAGGGAAGAAGTATTATCATGGCTCTGAAACAAAGATGTAAAGCACCACTCCTAGGCAAAACACAAAAGGCAGTGAAGGCTGCCACGATGCTGGGGTTCTGAATGACTATATGAGACCTCAAGCCCAATTTCAGCTATGCTGTTGATATCTGAATGTGGTCTATAGTATGCCTGACCTTCCATTCAATTGCTCACTGTCCTAAGTTATCCAAGCAGCAAGACACAACTGGCCCTAATAATGTTTATCTTGGAATATACGGTAAAGATACTTGAGTAGTAAGATACCTGCTCACCTCTGCCTATAAAGTTGATACTGCCAATGTCTTACCCCTGGTCAATAGACTAACAAAGTTTTCTTACACACATCACCATCACTTAATACTGATTCTATTAACTCCTTGAAATAAGGAGTCTGGATTTTTCAGCTGCATGCATTAAAACTCCAAAACTGATTACACTGAGGGGTTAAAACAGCATAGCTGGATCATCATTTTGTGGTTTTGATTTTAGGGTTATTTGCTTTTATCTTCTAAGAGAACTCCTGAGGAGTCTTGCTGGTGCTTGGCAGCGTGACATCCCTTCTTTTCTTCTACAGTAGAAAACTTATTGCTTCACCTTTAGTGGGATTGTTATAGGCTATCCATCTGCATACAAAAGTAAAGGGAGGGAAACATCCAAAGACCTGTGGAATTCATGTGCTGAGCAAAATTGCTCCCCCTAGGTTAAAAATTGCTCATTTAAAATGAAAAAAAATTGTTCTAAAAACGATATAAAATATGTAATGCTCACTGTATACAATCAAGTCAGAAAAGAGCAGCAAAACACTTCATCAGGCAACCTCACTACCACTAATACATTTCCCTCTGATTTTATAAATGCTTTTCAAATCACCAAATAGATGGAGAAACTGTGACAGTACAGGGTTGCCATTCTGCCAAATGCACATACAAAGCAAGAAAAGTAAGAGCAATTTAATTTCTGATCAGGATCATAATTTAACTGTAGGTCCGAGAACTATAATCAGTGAAACCCATGAGCATTGTAAAATAGTCACAGGATTGTGTTCCATGAAGTACTATAAGTGGCTTGCCAGCTGAAGGCCTGTCACACGGTCGTATCTGGTAGTTCCATCCCATTCCATTGAAGGTGGAACATTCCAAATGTGTCTCTTATAAGGGTAAAGAGAAGGAAAAAGAGGAATTAATAAAGGTTAAACAATGATCCATGTCTTTCTGTTGAATAAAATTGAGAGATTCCAGCACAAAGCACTCTATCACTCTCCCTTGCCTCCTTCACCAGGCTAAAACCTTTTGAGCACTGACACCCTTTTGGCTTGATTTCTGCAGGGAAAAAAGTTTTATCCTATCAACAACAGCCTCCCTCCCCTCACACACACAGTTCTATTCTACACAGCATATACTTTAGTTTTAGACAGCATCTTTCATCACAATGTATTCTCACTGTTGTGATTATAGGCAAAAGCCATTATGCATTCATTATGCCATCTACCACTGTACCTTTAGTGTCTCAAGTGACATACTGTAATAAACAAGCAGATCCTTAAAATGACAAGCACCTAATTATTGATATATATGGCTAGGACATAGACTTTCCTGTTCTTTCAAAAAAGAGCTATGGGATTAATAATTCTTTAACTACTAAAGAAGAAGGACCAGTAGTTAGGTCCTTAGCCTGAGACTCAGGAGTCCCTGGTTCAGATATCTGCGCTGTCAAAGGCTTCCTATGCAACTTTAGGAAATCACTTACTATCTCTGGAACTCAGTTCCCCATCTGTAAAATAGGGGTATAGTCCCACTTTCTCTCTCAGGAATGTTGCGAGGATGAATACATTTATGACTCTGAGGTGTTCAGATACAATGGTGCTGGGGCCATTTAAATACCTAAGATAGAATTCCACTTGAAGTTATCTGAAATTTGGTTTCATGTGTCCTGCAAAGGACAGTGCCTTGTATACAGCAACGCTACTTTATCATGGCTCTGAGCTGTATCCATGTCACAGACACTAACATCAGAGAGAGGAAGTCGCATTTCTTCTTTTGATCTACTGAAAGGAGCAACTTTTTTGACTCAAGAGAATTTTTTTGAATCTTGGATTTTTCTGATTCTTCGTGAGAAATCCCACCCCAGCCTGTGTGGCCAAGTCTTTCCCCAAGGCTTATTGGAAGCCTAGGTTGTGTAAGTTAGTCTGTTTTGTCTGTTCTGATGCCCCGTGTAGAGCCCAAATCAAAGTCCAACAGCAGGCGGCACATCACAGCATTTTTCACCTCAATACTGCTTGACAAAAATGCTTTTCTTGCACTTCTGAATAAGGCGGCTTATTCCAATTTTACAGAATTACTTCCACTGCAACTTACATTTGTACAGTGCCTTCCTTGGCTGGAAAATACTGCAAGAAGTATTCATGAACATTAATTTGACTAAAAGTATACATTTGCTTTGACAGCATTCACACGTGTTATTTGCTTTCCATGAATATTCAGTTGACTTTTTGTTTGCAAGGATGTTTGCAGGAAAGCTATGCATGGAATATTTGGGCTAGAAGTGGTGTTCACATGGCTGTGAACTCTCTAACCTCCTACATATAAAATGTTTGGTCATCACATGTGACAATTTATCTAAGACTAGTGAACAGTCAACATGAATAGTTTGCAGACAAGCTTGTAGGTTCAAATATAATAATCATCTCCTACATAGCACTTAACTATTTTTCTCAAAATACCCTGTAATGAAGCTCTCAGGTGCTTTAGTCAAACAAGTTATTGGGCTCAATATGGGTAACTGGATTAAATGTTATGGCTATGATATACAGCAGATCAGACTAGGTGATCTAGTGGTCCTTCTGGCCTTAAAATCTATTTTTAAAATAGCGGTATCACTTTTCCCATTTACAGATGGGGAAACAAAGTCACAGAGAGGTGAGGTGACTTGCCCAAGATGAAGATCAGTGGTAGAGAGCTTAGATGCCCTGATGAGTGGCCTATCCGCAGGACCATGCTGTCTCAAATACAATGAGAGACCCAAAAGAAGATCCACATAAAATGTTTACTGAGCCATTCTGAGTAATGGACAAATGAGAAAGTCAACATGTTTGTGGATAATTCACAGAAAAGAGGACAAAATAGATCAAACTGTTGGCTAGCTCATTCAGCTCTAGCCTCAGATTTTACCAATTAATTTCCACAATCCTACAACAATTATTCAAACAGTGCAGTTTGGCCATTAGAAAACAAGCCCAGACTGCTTAAATTGCTCCTTTGGTCCATTTTGTTGAAATTTAATTCTTTCCAAGGTAGACCACTCAGCCCTACTTACAATGCCACTTCATTTTTTCTAGTAGTCTTCCAGGTTTGTAAAACTAATTTTTCCCAGCTAGAATTGCCCTCAGTCAAAAATGTTCTTGTTCTTCATTAGTACTTGTTATAGAAGCAAAGTCTCTGAGGATAAAGATCTTAGGCTCTGTAGGTAAATCCATTTCCAATTTCATGTTTAACCTTCTGGTTATTTCTTTCTCAGAAGAGTACTTGTGCAGCCAGAGTCATATCCTCTGACTGAGGTCTGCTTTTTCTTTCCTCAGCTCGAGCACTTATTAATACAAGTTTTCATCTTGTGATTTTGAGTCCAATAAATCCTAAATAATAATTTCTGCAGGATTCATTTCAGTCTTAAAGTTAAAGAGTGATTAATTTATGGCCCTCTGTATTTTGTTCCATGTCTCATATTATGTAGTTCAAGATCCTCTCCATGAGAGCATTAGCTTGGTTTTCATTCTTTTGCTGAAAAGGATATGAGCTACAGAGCCTTGTCTCTTTCACTTGTAACACCAGTGACCCTGAGTGACTTGCTACTGTTAGATATTGAACCTGGACCTTTAGATCTTAGGTCAGAGCGTAGAGGCTCATACATTAAGAGACGCAGCTTTATTAGGCCGTAGCAGTCTCAACTCTGTGTGGCCCATTAGAAGGAGATAGAGTACAGTAACTCCTCACTTAAAGTTGTCCTGGTTAATGTTGTTTCGTTGTTATGTTGCTGATCAATTAGGGAACATGCTTGTTTAAAGTTGTGTATTGCTCCCTTCTAATGTCGTTTGGCAGCCGCCTGCTTTGTCTACTGCTTGCAGGAAGAGCAGCCCATTGCAGCTAGTTGGTGAGGGCTTGGAACCAGGGTGGACCGGCAGCCCCCATATCAGCTCCCCCCTCCCCTAAGTTCCCTGTGCAGCAGCTACCTGCAGTTCAGCTGTGTCCCTCCGCCACTGCCATGTGCTGTTCCTGCCCTCTGCCTTGGAGTTCTCCCCGAGACTCCTGCTTGCTGTGCCGGTGGGGGGGGGGGGGGGGGGAAGGGAGGAAGTGTGGGGCTAATGTCAGGATGTCCCCCCTCCCCACTCCTGCACCCCGCTTACCCCATCTTCCATAGAGCAGGGGGGACACAGGACAGGGCTTTGCTGGCAGCAGCTGCAGTCTCAGCAAGCTGATTTAATTAACAAGGCAGTGTACTTAAAGGGGAAATGCGCATCTCTCCCTCCATTCCTGCTGCATTGTAGAGTGAGAAAGTTAACCCTTGAGGGCTCAGCCAATTGCTAGTTCATTATTTAGCAGTAAGGGAAATATCCCACCCTCTGACTCCTCCACCTCAACCAAGCTTCACAATCATCATCACTGTGTACCAGTATTAAACTGTTTGTTTAAAACTTTTGTGTGTGTGTGTGCGCGCGCGTACACACATGCGCGCGCACGTGTTTGTTCGTGTTCTTTTGTCTGGTGAAAAATATTTCCCTGGAACCTAACCCCCTCATTTACATTAATTCATATGGGGAAATTGGATTCGCTTAAAGTTGCATTTTTCAGGAACGTAACTACAACGTTAAGTGAGGAGTTACTGTACAAGGTTCTACCTGCAAGAAGCTTATTGCAAGGTCAGGGCTTTATACAGTAAGTTAATGAATCCCTGCTTTTGTTGGGGTTAATAAAGTAGCCCAAGAAGAGTCAGCATTCCAGGCTTTTAGAGCTCATCCTCCCAATTTTATTCCATCATTCTTAGTCACATAAAATAGCTGCAGATATTGCTAGCATCAATTTCTGCCTCTCCCCACTTTTATTGAACGTTTTTCCTATGTCAAATAACACTTACACAGATAGAAATAATTGCAATTTCCAAGATATCATTTTACCATCAATTTTGAAAGCAGGATTACCCCTCATTACTCTGTTTTCATAAAACCATGGACAAAGGCTGATCCTTTAATCACTCTCATGGATGTTTTCGGAACCTTCTCCAATTTATCAACATCTTTCTTGAATTGTTGACACCAGAACTGGACATAGTATTCCAGCAGCTTTTGCACCAGTGCCAAATACAACGATAAAATATCTACACCTACTCAAGATTACGTTGTCTATGCATCCAAGGATTGCATTAGCCCTTCTGGCCACAGCAGCACACTGGGAGCTCACATTCAGCTGATTATCCACCACAAACCTCAAGTCTTTTTCAGAGTCACTGCTTCCCAGGATACAGTCCCCCATCCTGTAAATACGGTTTACATTCTTTGTTCCTAGATTAATGCATTTACATTTAACCATATTAGAATGCATATTGTTTGCTTGCGCCCACCTTCCCAAGAGATTCAAATTGTTCTGTATCAGCAACCTGTCTTCTTCAATGTTTACTACTTCCTCAGTCTGGGTGATCTACAAACTTTATCGGTGATTATTTTCTGTTTTCTTCCAGATCATTGATCAAAATGTCAAATAGCGTAGGTCCAAGAATCAATCTGTGGGACCCCACTAGAAACACATCCGCTTTATGACGATTCCTTATTTACACTTACATTGAGACCTGTCAGTTAGCCAGCTTTCAAACCATTTAACGAGTCCCATGTTAATTTTCTCTCATTCTAGTTTTTCAATCAAAATGTCACATGGTACCAAGTCAAATACCTTACAGATCAACGCAGTTGGAACATCTACTAATGTGTTGGATTATTATCACTTGAAGTCTTTAAATCAAGACAAGATTTAAAAAAAAATGCTATAACTCAAACAGAAGCTGTGGGCTTGATGCAGAAGTTATTGGGTGAGATTTATGTGTTGTGCAGCAGGTCAGAGTAGATGACCATAGTGGATCTTCTGACGTTAAAAATCTAAATTATCTGGAATCCATCTAAATTGTTCACACACCAGTAAATCTAATGACATAGTACGTGCCTTGGTCAAAACAATAACTTTACTAGCATCATTCATCTTACTGTCCTCCTAGGCCAAAAAAATTAAAAAATAATTTAGATGTGTTAAGAAAAACATAGTATTTGTTTAAGAGACCAGTATTTTGATTATAAAAACCGTAAGACTATATGAGCACATTTTTAAAAAGAAGGGAAAAGGCAAAATATACAAATGAACAAAAAGAAGCATTACATTTTATGCAGTTCTCAGGAAGGTATCATTATCTCTATCTTTGGCGTAACAGACAATGTTATTTCATGAGTTTATAGAAGTGTTTGAACCATCATTGTTTTTAACAAGCCATTTCAGTTTTCAAGTCTCATTAAATAGTCAATAAGCTTTTATCAAATGAAGATATTACAACAGTCTGTATAACACTCTTTCATAGCCTGCTGTCTCAGAACCTGAAAAAGAAAAAACATCCCTATTCAAGACAGCACTTAAGCTGGTGCTTAACTTCAGGCACATACTGAAGTACAATTGATTTCAATGAGACTGAAACACATGCCTAAAGTTGAGCACATGCTTAAATGCTGTGCTGAATCTGGGTCTCCGCAAAAGAGTAGATCCAGTCATTTGATGGGGTGGTTTCCTTTTAGTAGCATTGTTTTGCTATTGTTCACACCATACATATTCTTTTTTTTTATTGCTACAAGAAAATATTCACTATGTGATGTGTGGGAAAGTGTTCACTACACACAAGCTAGAGTAGCCTGGAGTTGGGTACATAATCTGCTGTTTTTCTTCAGAACTGCTGTCCAGCTCTGGACTTTCTATATGATACAAGCACATTACAAAAATTGTGCTATTCAGTTTTACACCTACACCATGACCCCATGGAACATAACTGTAGCCTCTAACGTTTTGACAGACTTCAGAGTATGTGGAACCCTCTAGTTATTTTAGTTTTGCACCTTCCACAGTCTCTGTATATGTTTCCCAAATCTTTTCCCCATATTATTTGTAAACTGTTACAAATATTTTGTTAGTATCAAGTAGAGTTCAGCTAAATTTGGAATTTCTGTCCCACAAGAAATGCCAAAATTTCTTTTCATCCCAACATGAGACAAAAAGTAGACATGTCAATTATTTCCATGAAACGGAAACTGAAAAATTTCTATTTGAAAGTGTAAAAATATTACATTTGGACATTTTGAATCAAAAACTAAACGTTTTGAAACTCCCAAAATCAAAATATTTCATTTTGATTTGTTCAAGTGACTTGAAACCCTTTGTTTGAAGCCATAAGTTTTTCTTATGGGGTGGCATATTCCCTTATAGGAGTTGTAGTTAGGGAGCCTGATGCTCCCATTCTCACTGATGAGCCAGGCTCCTTGGCCAGACTCCATCTCCCATAATGCATCCAGAGTCATGTGTGTCTCATGATGCACCATACAGCTCAAAGTGAAATCACTACATTGCTTCATGGGAGATGTAGTCCTCCACAGAACCTGGCCTACAGGAGAGAATGGGAGCCATAACTACAATTCCCATGAAGAAACGTACGACAGTAGGAAGATGCATTTTCATGTTTTCCTGAACTGATTCAAAACAAAAAGGTTTGGGGTCAGTTACAAAACCCCAAATTTTTCAATTTGTACTGAACTGAAATTTTCATTTAGATTTTCCCAATGAAAAGTTGAAATGGGGGGGAGGGGGGGGGAGAGGGGGTAAGGAATCAAAACTTTCTGCTGTGTTTTCCAACAGAAAATCATTCTGATGGAAAATTTCCAACCAGCTCTAGTAGTGAGCATACATCAACACAACCTTGGTAATACACAGAACTCTGATCATAGACATCTATCTTCACTAGACATCTCATGGGATTTAGTCAGCCATTTGATCATTCTAAAACCATCTGCTTTCCCCAAAAATGCAGCACAATCACAGAGATTTTCCTTTAATATTATCATCACCTACAGGAAAAAAAACCCATACTGTCAAAAATGGAAAGGGCCACAGTTATATGCCTCTTAAGAAGTTGAGAAAAGACTGGTAGGAGGAGACGAGACCTGAGCAGCTGTGCCTGGAGGCATTTGTCTTTGTAAGTCTGTAGAAGGGGCATACCCACCAACACTGCTGCCTAATGGTCAGAAAGGAGTTGGCAGGTCATCTCCCCTTTGAAACAGTCCTGTCCTTCACTGCCTCCGCCCCAGTGGTTTCCAGTCCTCCTCTTTCACACAGGGATTTTGGGGACTGTGACCTTGAACAGTCAAAGCCTCTTCCAGCTGGCCTCTCCCTCTAAATGAAGTGTCTCATTGTTATATTGTCCTCTTGGAGAGGGTAGGGAGCCCAAGCCTGCCCTCTCCACAGGGATCTGGTCCAAGGCCCACCGGGGGGCATCTACACCCAACACCTTGGGATTCTAAGACACCT
The DNA here is from genome assembly GCA_003942145.1 of Platysternon megacephalum. NCBI lineage: Eukaryota > Metazoa > Chordata > Testudines > Platysternidae > Platysternon > Platysternon megacephalum. The sequence continues at coordinate 2,352,465 of QXTE01000116.1, forward strand.
ACCCCCCAGACCACTTCCTACCCCAGTCGCCTTCAGTTTACCAGGGTAGATTACTCCAATCAAGTCTCTGGCCTGCACTCTGTCACCCGCTTCTCCTTGTGTGTTTGCACAGGTGTGTGTTTGCACAGGTCTGTGTTGTCAGGTCCCAGGCAATGAGCTCCTGGGCAGTACTTCCCCCTCAGAGTAGCCACCTGCTCCCTTCCACTGCCCTCCTCTCAACTGCTCTGCTCCCCTTTTTAGAGCCCTGCCTCCAACTTGTGCAGACTTTGCAGGTGTGCCTGGGTGGGGCTGCCTGGATCCTGTGCTGTTCCTTAACTCCTGGCTCTCCAGTGCGGGGATTGTATACCCCATCACAGGGTCACAACGGCCAAGATTTACAGAGTAACTAGTGATTTGGGGTGCCTAGCTTGAGATATCTTCCAGTGACTTGATTTTAAGAGGACTGGTGTTGAGCATATCTGAATATCAGGCTCTTTTAAGGTGTCTCAAGTTGGGCACCCAACAATTGAGGCAACCAAAATCCACTAGTCACTTATGAAAAGTGTGGCCAATGCCTCCAGAAGTGCTCTGGGGATTGCTTTATTGTGTACTGATACATGAGCACTAATGGCTGAGGTAATCTACAATATACTAATGAAGACTAATGCCTTGAGTACAAAGTGCCAGAGGAACAAAAACAGAGAGAACACTAACCCTGGGAGGAGACTGACACAGCTGAGCATCCAGCTAAGCAAGGTTGCTCTGAAGAAGAGAAACTGACTTCCCATATCAGTACAAACAGTGCGGGAGTTGAGGCACAAATACTGTCTGCGTTGCAAGGCTTATCATTTGACCCACTTCTATTTACCAACAATAATATACTTGTTGTATCTAGGCTCACTACATTTATATTCAGCCTGTTTCCTTTGCACACTCTCTTTATTCCCAGTTACATGCCAAATAAGCCTTGCATCCTTTCAGAAAGCTGACAAAGGTGGCCTAAAGGCTTATTTTCTGTGTGGACAAGCCCTGCTGCATGCTCCCTGGAAAGAAACCTGATCTCTGACCTGACAGGAGGCAGAGTCACAAATGAGATACCTAGAGCCAGTTAAGACAATGCTGCCAAACCTCTGGATGCTTTGGGGGCAGGAGGGGGCTCTACCCCAACAGGGACATGGTCCATTACTGTCTGGTATGAGGCAGGAGTGGTTTTATGCTGCCTGAGAACTTTGTGGTGATAAAAACTTCAACTTCCTAGGAATTAGGATGTTTCTCCAAACCCCCTGCATGGAGCATGCTGCAGGAACCCTAATCAAGCAGCTCTGTTTGATTTGTTTGGCTTGGGCTGCCAATCAAGATGGAGATCAACAGGGCCAATCCCCAAATCTGTTATGAGGAAGTTGGCATAAGGAAGAGGAAGATCTGGGACTATCAAGTGTGAGATCATCATCTAAAAATTAGTTTGAGATACCTTGGGCCAAATCTTCAGCAGGTATAAAATCAAGGTTAACTCCACTCCAGTCAATGGTGCTATGGTCAATTTATACCAGCTGAAAATCTGGCTCCTTGTTGTGGCTTCCACAACACGTGACATGAGGCCAAAGAAGACTACAGAATATGCTGTTATTACAACTATTGAGTGTGTTGATTAGAAGGAGAGCAGGAGCAAACCCTGAGCTTGTATGTTTTGACTGGAGTCCACTGTGTCTTATAAAGTGTTTTCAGTCTGTGTAGTGGAGCTCCCAACATACCCATATACTGATCTTTACTTCAGACTGTTGTTCATACTTTTATTTGGGTCAGAACCCCCAATATACCTCCATTTGTTCAGTTTGGTTTTGGAAGAAGATAAGAGAAACGTATTATATTATGGGTGAAGTGCACTTAGTTTTGGGAAGAATATTCAGAAGGGACAGCAGGGCAATGCACCAGGGCACAGATTCCATATGACCTCAGTGTGCTATTTAATTAGCAATTTGAGCAGCAGGTCCTGGCAATGGTTTTCTCAGCCTAACTTGTATAAATCCCAGAGATCAGAGAGTAGGAGGAAAATACATCAGACGAGCAGCTGATTTATATCATGGATACATATTCTTCATCCATATTATTATAAATACTTTAGAGGCCCCAATTGTATATCCAACGTACAATCAGCTGACAAAAAAAGACACTCCCTCCCACAAATGGGATGGAATGTTCTTCTTCTGTTGATGGGGAAAGGCAGACAACTTTATAACCTGGTGACCTTAACAAAACACCCACCTTTGGATGTCCAAATGTGGACTTAAATGTGTAAAAGCAGACATTTTGGGGATATGCTGGCCCCACTGAAGTCAATGGCAAGACTCACAGTGACTTCAGTGGAGCCAGGATTTCATCCTATATGTGCCTAAGTGCTGGCTTGAATGTCAGAATACAGGACTGGGATTCCCTATTAATTTTCAAACATGGGAACCTTAAGACAACAGTGTGTACTGAATCTCAGATGATCCTAGATTGTGCCATTATCATGGACAGTTATTAAAAATAATCCCTTACACAGTCTAAAATATGGTTTTGTGGAATAACAATAATAAACCCTCTTCAGCCCTTTTCATCTGTAGATCTCAGAACACTTTACTATCCATCTATACTATCTATCAATTTTGATGGGGCTTAAGCACCTAACTCACTTAGGAATGGTCATAGACTCACCATGCTGGAGCACTTCCTTATGGCAGTATGCAGCATTGCAGCCCCTCTGCCTCACCTGCCCCCTTCAAAGGGTCTGCGTGGTGATTTGGCCCCGTGGCCAGGTCTCACTAAGAGTCCCTGCCCTTTGGGGTAACAACGGCCCAACTCAAAAGTGAAAAGGAACAAAACTCTTCCACCCTTCCTGGGCTGAATCCTCCACAGACTGGTCACATGTCTCCCAGGTTCTACAGAGTGCTGCCTCAACAGGCTGTCTCCATAGTGGTCTGGCACCTCCCAAGCCATTCACTCTCAGGGATTCTTCCCTGGAGACTCTTCTCCCAGGCCTAGTTTAGGAGTTTCCTTCTCCTCAGCTGCCATCTCCCTTCGGGGACATTCCTAGGGTATAAGCACCTTCCAACAGGCCCCTTTTTGGTTGCTTTTCCAGAGGCAGGAAACTTCTAACTACCTCTATCCCCTGGGTCTCCTTTCCCTATTGCTCTGCAGTCCTTTCTTTGTAGGAGCCACCCAGTCTGGTTCTCCCCATCTCCTTAATTATCTATCTTCCCTTCAGGTGCCACAGAATGGTCTAATTGGGTTCACTGGGTCCCATTAACCCTGTATACAAACTATCATAGGCACTTTTGAAAATCCCACTATGCACATATCTGCATTTAAGGCACCTAAATACCTTTGAAAATCTGGCCATTAGAGCCTTTTGAAAATTTTACCAGGTATCTAAAACACCCCAAGAAAAGTATAGTGTCAGATTTCTCCCAGTTATCTTCCTTGCTTGAGATTTTCCAAGTCATTTATAAAATAAAGTAATTACAGCACTGTGAACTGAGGCTCTGTATGAACACAAGGTATTACCAGTCTAATGTATTTCTTTATATTCCATCTTTCCACAGTTAATGCCCTTAATGTCACAGCTTTGCATAATGGCTACAGTCGGAGAAACCACGTCTGTGTCAATGTTAATGCTCAATTTGTAAAATCTATTATTCTCTTTTCTGTCTAAGCTTTTTTTAAGAAAATACCATCTAAAATATGTTAAGTAAAACAAAACCTGGAACTCTCTCTCTGAACCACAATCATTACTAATATTTATTGAAATGTTGGCCAAGTCCCAAAACCACAACCTCCATAATTTGTAATTTTCTCCTTTCTTTCACTAAATGCAAATTGAACAATGTAATGCTGTATGATAGAAACAAACTTGGAAGCCAAACCTGCAGGAACTTCAATAATTCCTCAAAAGGTTTATGAAACAAAAAAAAATTACATACTTGACCCAAACTTGAATGAAGAAAGCAGCCCTAATTTAGAGTAAGTGCAACAACTGAAGAAATGAGAATGGGGACTTAATACTGTACATATGTTGTGGAGTTGTCCCTGTGGTGAACTCCTTTTGGGAAAGGGATAATAAGGAGAACATATATAAATGTGGACATTGATATTCCCAGTGAGCCAAATCTCTATTAAGGGGATTTTAAGCTCATACCAAACATTTATAAATTACAACATTCTTCCAATTGCCAAAACATTAGTCAGAAATGGAAATGTGCACATGACCTTTACATTGCAGGATGCACGCACAGGTTTCAGGCTCTGCTCCTGATCCCATTAAAGTCAATGGCAAAACTCCAATTGTTTTCAATAGGAGCAGGGATCAGGTGCTCAGTCACTTTGCCAATTTAGAGAAAACTGCATACCAACCAGGGAAATAATAGGCCCCGTTTTCAAAATGGGTACTTAAAATAAATCACTGAAATCTATAATTTGTCACCTAAATATCAGTTGTTGGCTCCTAAATCAGCATCCACATGGCTACAGTACATGTGTTAGGCGCCTAATTTTAGGCAGAAAGTTTGTAAACTGGGCTCTTGTTGCATATAGGTAAAATAAATAAATAGAGGTGATACCATCTAAGCAGTGTGTGTAGCAAATCCCCCTGCACATAGTTGGAAAATGTTCATGTCCAGCATTATGATCACAATATTCCCTGTCTCTGTTTGTTTCTTTTAAAAAAAAAAAAAAAAAAAAAAAAGCCAACCTTTCCAAACCTGGGGCCTCAAGTTAGGCTCCTAAATTCCAGATTATGCACCTAAACAGAAGTGGCCTGATTTTCAGAGGTAGAGACCACCTGCAGTTCTGACTGAGTTCAATGGCATCTGGGCACCATTGGAACTCAGGTCATTTATATTTAAGTGTCTAAACATGGATTTAGGAGCCTTACCTTAGGCATCTAGGTTTGAAAGTTTTGGACAGAATTACGAGAGGCCCAAGTAGTGTTTTTTGGCTTCTCCTTTGTGTTTGACTTCTTGCAAACAATTAACCACTATGAACAGAGCTGTGCAAACTGTGCATAATGAAAGCCAAAACCTGACACATGTTGTCCATTTTGGGGGTTTTGTTATAGTTTTAAAACTGATCTTAAGGTCACTAAAGGGTTCACTGAGGGAACCTGGGTCCAAATTGGAATGAGTGCTGAATGATTTGTGGTTTCCCAGCATAAAAAAAGATGGAGAGATTACAGCTGAAAAACTGCGATTTGAATCCAGATTTCTCAACGTCCAGTAGTATCTAGATCTGTATTTCTGATTGACATAAAATCTTTGCTATTGGTTCTTATCAGAATTTAGATGTGAATTTTCCCATTATCCAAGGATGGAAGGATCCAGAGTTCTGTTTTTGGCTCATACCTAATTGGATGAAAAAATAACAGTTACATACTGGGGAACCAGCCATAATTTAGTGGTTTAATTGGGTTTTGGGGCTCATGTCAGACACAACTCAGTAAGGTGCCAACCCCTCTGAATCAACATTGAAGAAAACATTAAACAAACCTCTATGCACAGAAACAGAGTTTCCACAGCTGCGCTGTAGCTGGAACAACTGCCAGTATCATGAAGCTCATTGTACCCTATTTTGGCAAAAGGAGTCTGCAGTTTTCTCCTTCAGTGCCAATAACATTGCTTTGCAACATAACTGTCTTAGATCACTTACTATCTGGCTGGGCACACGTTCAAGAACATGTCTGCAGGCACTGGATATGTCACTAGTTTCAGACTATATCGGCTCAGCTGTGTTACCGATTTGTTAATTCTCTGTAATTTAGGGATGCTTAAATGCATTGTGTCCTTCAAAAGCAAGCTTCTGACTACTTGAAACAATGGACCAGACACTCAGCTGAGATAAATCAGCCTAGCTCCACTATAGCTATGCCAATTGACCCCAGCCGAAGACAATGTCTACCAGTCTCTTAAGAAATTCACCAGCAACTCTTCACTTGCACAGCAGATCTTACCTAATACCACCACTGTAATTTCTGCCACTCCCTTTCATCTCCCATGTTACAAGAGCAGTATGATTACAAGAACAATGGCTAGCAGTATGTTACTGACAGCAGTCAAGATCACAGTTCAATGGCAATGTGTTGCCATGGTAAAGCAACTGTGTCCAAATAGCTTATATTCCGTTAAAAGCATTAACATGCCACTATCACTGCTTGTGCTTCTTAATCCTGACAGATAGAAGTCAGATTACGAAAACAATTATATCGGCAAACTGCAACAAGTTACAATCATTCTTAGGAGATAGGACATTCACAAGAGAACTCAGAATTCCACTGGCAGATAACTTATATACTACGGTTTTATTTAGATTGCAATACCCGAAGGCAGGGACCTTATTCTCTTATGGGTGTTTGCAATCACAAAGCATCCAACCCAGTTTTCGTGCTATATAAATAATAACAAGGTAATAATGAATAGCAATATAACTTGTTGCCTTTTTTTTGCTTATTATAATGTGAATTTTATCATGTGATTATGATGGTCGTATTTCTACTATGTCATATGCCAAGGCTTTGGAAGGGCTGACATCTCAAATGAAATTCAAGAGTGAACATGACATTGAAATTCTTTATTCTTGTGCAAATGTAAAGCAGAGAGGGATTTTTCTCTCTGCACTATTTCCTTACTCCACTCTGAATGATTATTAATGAAATAAGCATTTTCTGTTTTGACAAACACTTTATTCTCCCTTCTATTAAAAAATAAAATACAAAATACACACAGTTGGCCAAGACATGACCAATGAGTGTAAACTCCCCATTACTAGCAGCCATCTGTACTTTACACCAATGCAATTCTTCCTGCCTCCTACATTAGTATCCAAGTCTACTGGAAACACTACTCTGTAACAAGACACTTGGAAGGATAAGTAAAGGCATTTGAATTTTAAAAACAGTATCAATGTTTCCTTTACTTACCTGCCAAGATTTGATCTTAGAGTTTTTTGTTTTTTCTGTTTTATTATGTGTATCATAGTAGTACCTAAGGGACCTAATTATGGATCAGGGTCCCATTGTGCTAGGCGCTGTTCAAACACAGAATGAAAGGCAATCTCTGCCTGAAGATCTTACAATCTAAGGTTTGTCTACACATTAAATAGCTGAGCAGGTGAGCTGGCAAGAAATCAGGCAAATTTCTATTGGAACTGTGCCTGTGTTTCATCATAGCTTCGATACAATTGAACCATCTCTGCGAAACACTGTTAGTTTGATGAATCAGGCATTCTCCGATGAAAAAAACCCATTCCATGTGAAAATTTCCAACTGTCTATACTATGCACCTGAGCCAATGTATTACAGATTGTTGCAAGGAAAAATACCAGCCCTTGATTTTAGTTCTGATTATGTATGTGAAGGAGGAAACTGGTTTTTAAAATAGTGTTTAATTGATAATATTTGTAATGTTTAAGCCTACACATATTTTGGATGAATAATTTGATATCTCCAGTAGGTTGTATTTTGGTGGTGATGGTAGTTATAAGATGTTTTTCAGGAAGAGAAAACTAATTAAAATTAAAAACTCTTCTGTTACATTTCTCTTCACACCATTGATGGGCACAGCTGCTTCTTCTAAAATGTATTTATGCCAAAAGTCAACATACCACTGAGCAGTAGTGAGTACTAGCAACCACCGCTGACAGGTAGAACAGGAGATGTTTTAGTTTGCCTTTAGCCTGGCTTATTTTCAATTATTCCAGCTCTGAATCACTGCTGAGAGTCTCAAAAACAACATTAAGGGGAAAACAGCACAATCGCTATTATACAATACATACCCAGACTGACAACATCAAAAACTGAAGCTTTGTACTTCATCCTCTTGGAGGTTTATTTTCATTTATTCTACCCCCACAGATCTAACCCACTGAACATCACATGCAAAATATGTTTTGTTTTGTTTTTACAAGATTACCTATTTATGGAGAAAAGTACATTGTTGTTAAGTTGTTCAAAATTGTTTCTCTTTTTTAGCACTAAAAATATACAGTAAGTCTGATGTTTTTGATATTTTTACATGCATAGCTTGTTCTGTAGATCTTTATACTAACTTGGGCTTTACTCAACAAGGTACATAAGTGTGAAATCAATAAGATTACCCATGTGCTTAAGTACCTTGTTGAATTGGGCCCTATTTAGTTCCAAAATCAGTGGGATGTCTATAGGACTATTCAGTTCAAACACAAGCTTAGGTCATTTGCTGAGTCAGGGTCTAGAAGAACACACTTTGTTTAAACACTATAGCATATATATTCACGTATATTTTATTTCTTGCATGGAACAATATGTGCTTCCTCTGGTACAATAACAATTGCTATTTTGATTTTAATCCAAGTGTGTTTCCAAGTGAATAAAATGTTTCTGTTACATTTTAAAGACGTGTTTAGTCTTATTGCCTTTGTTCTTATTTAAAATACTTGACATTTTCCTTTTCACTGGAATGCATGTCCCTACATTTCCAACATTTGATCATCTTGAACAATATGAAATATTTTCAACAAATGTTCGTACCTTTGGGGGCTTCACATTGCAGTTCTAACAACTTCCACTGACTTCAGAGCCAGCTCTGAAGGTTGGGGTCCTTTGTAAAGGAAACAAAACATATGTTGACTAGCACTGATCAAAAACTTTCCATTGACAGTGTTTTCCAATGGAAAATTGGGTTTTTTACAAAGCCATTTTATTTTTAGAAGTGTGTGATTTTTCACAACAAAACGAAGGCCTGAAAACCAAAATATTTAGATTCTGAAATGCCACCACGGTGCCCCATGGGAGTTGAGCATAGCGGCATGAGGCACCCAAATATCCTCTATGGGCTGCACTTCCCTGGACGTAGTGCATTATGGGAGATGTAGTCCAGCCAGGACTCCCCTGATGTACTACATCCCCTCTTCAAGAGGAGAGACTGTGGTGTCTCATGGGAGATGTAATCATGCAGGCACAGAGTTTAAGGGCGTAAGGGACCACCAGATAATCTAGTCTGACTTCCAGTATATCACAGGCCACCAACGCCACCCAGCACTTGCACACTAAACCCAACAACTGAAATTAGACCAAAGTTTTAAAGCCCTCGGGAGACTAGATTGTGGCAGAAATTTGGAGGGACTGGGGTGCACCAGTGCCTGAGACTCCTGCAATGCCAGGGAATTAATTAAATGAATATAACCAGATAATGCCTGCACATGACCCACACACTGCAGAAAAAAGCAAACTCCCTTCCCCCTATGGTCACTGCTAATCTGACTTGGGAGAAAATTCCTTCCCAACCCCACATATGGCGATCAGTTAGATCCTGAGCATGTGAGCAAGAACCAGCCAGCTAAGCACGGGAGGAAAGCGTGCCAAACCAACAAAGGAGAATGAGAGAATGAGACACCCAAACTACAACTCCTATGAGGCACTTCAGCGACATTTTCAAATCTAAGTATTTAAGTTTTCAGTAAAAAAAATTTTGGGTTTTACCTGAAATTATTTAGTTTTTGAATTTCCACCAAAAATACATTTCCACAGAAAAACAAAATAATTTTTTACTCTTTCTAATGTGGTCCCTTGAAGTTCTATCACTTTCCAGACCATCAACCAAAAAAACCACTTAGGAGAGGATAATGTGGATCTGATTCTCTGCTGCCTTGCACCTTGTGTAGGCATTTTTTACCAGGGTAAAGAGTGAAACGGATGATAACATGTAAGCCCTGGATCCTGCAAAACTTACACACATGTATTACTTTACTCATGAGCAGTCGTACCGGGAGTGCATAAGTGTTTTTTGGGTAAGGCCCTAAATGGCCACGCAAGGTGTATAGCCATGGAGAATGAGGCTCTGTTTGCAGCATCCAGAGATATAAATATTTTCTAAGAAATTGTGTATAGGAGCACCTTGTATTTGCACATCCATATCGTGCACATTGAACACTCTATGCATATTTAAACTCTGTAATAGATTTAATTCTTTTTTAAGCAATAGGGAGAGACACCCATTGCTTTCACGGTACTAAATTAACTTTGGCTGATTTTAGTTTTACTCCCCCGCCCCCACACATCATTTTGGTATTGTAGTTACATTAAAATTACCATTGCCATTTCGCATTGAAGTCTTTGGGTTTCTGCTGAGACTGCCAACAAAATAGTCAATTGCTATACTTTTATATGGACATCTGGCCGCTAGAAGTTGGCCTCAGACCTAGCTGAAACCCAAAATTCCCATTTCAGGGGAATTTCTGAAATTTAATGGGTTTTTTTCCATTCTGAATCAGAAAGAAAAGCCAAGTCCCACAGAATGGGAAATGCAAAATTTAATTTTGGAAAAATGAAAATAATATTTCATTTTGACATAATTTATAATTATATTTTAGAATATAAAATCAAGATGTTTTGACCTGTTATATTTGTATTATATGCTGTAATATAAGAGCCTACAAGTTAAAGCAATAAAGCTGAAACTAAATGTTTTGACCTTATCACAACAAAACATTTTGACTTTATTGAAATTAATCATTTTGATAATTTTGCATCACAAATTTCAAAGAAATCTATATGTTCCCATAGAACAGGGATCGGCAACCTATGGCCCGCAGCCCGCCAGGGTAAGCCCCCTGGCGGGGCAGGCCGTTTTTTTTACCTGCCGCGTCCGCAGGTTCGGCCGATCGTGGCTCCCACTGGTCGCAGTTTGCCCCTCCAGGCCAATGGGGGCTGCGGGAAGCGGCGCGGGCTGAGGGATGTGCTGGCCGCCGCTTCCCGCAGCCCCCATTGGCCTGGAGGGGCAATCCGCGACCAGTGGGAGCCGCGATCGGCCGAACCTGCGGACGCGGCAGGTAAAAAAAACTGGACCGCCCCGCCAGGGGGCTTACCCTGGCGGGCCGCGGGCCATAGGTTGCCAATCCCTGCCATAGAACATTTCAATGTTGTCCAATCAGCATTTTCGAAGGAAAACTATTACATCAAAAAAAGGTTGATCAGTCCTACTTGGCCTGAAACCACCAAAAATGTGGCAGTTTTTCTCTCTGATGGCCAAACTTTTCTTTTCCCAGTTTTATTACTTGTACCTTAGAAAATAACCAGTTGTGTTTATTGTTTCATTCTCTTGGTAAATACATAGTTTGCGATTTTTAAAGCAGTCTAGGGAACTCAGACACATTTACTATTAATTTTAATGGGGTGCATGTATGTAAAACCCCTAGGCAGCTTTGAAAATCACAACCAATCTCCTTAAGGGAAAAAACACTACACTAGCTATATATTTTATTTTCATAGGGTTATACTTTCCCTCCATATGCATGCATCCTCTTTATACAAACATTTAGTAAAGAGAAATATTTTCCACTCACTGGAACTTGAAAGACTGAAGCAAATATCTTTTGCTAAACAAACCTGATCTTCCATGCACCATCGTTTAATTCAACTAATGTTTTCTAACTCATTAGATGTAATAAGTATTTGCTTTGTTTAAAATTACGTCTGTGTATGCATCGTATATAATAAGAGCAGGACTAGCCAATCTGGATGTAATCATCATACAGTGTGCAATGGATATAAAATTAACGGTTCAGACAACTACCAACAAAATGTTTGTACTATGCTAAATATCATGCCTCAGAAAGAAGTACCTAGTAGGCTGTGAAAATGATTAGCCTGATGCTTTGCTTTGGCAATGCGATTTTTGCAGGTTTTATAGGCTCTGGAAACAAATGCCATACGGTTGACAATGTGTCCATATTTTTTAACAGCTGTAATGTGAATTTAGAAGCAAATATTTTAGTTCTGTGCAAAGAAGCAGTGATCCTCACAGTACCATGCATAAGACAACATGTTTAATTTCCAAGTCTGAAAGGAAGGACAGTGATCCAGGACATTTGAGAGAATCCACTCCCCACACAGTTGACTTGATTGAGTGCTTCATTCCATAATGAACCTGCTAAGCAGAGGACTACACCTCCCCTCTGCACTTCTCTTCCCCCAGGCCAAATAAGAAGAAGGGCCTTGAACCAGGAAGCATCAGAGTACTTTTGGGAAGCAGCAGCAGCAACATGTCTAACCAGGAGCTTCAGAGCCAGATGCAGAAAGAAATCCCACAGGAATTGTCTTCAGAGCTCTGCGTGGAACAGGCAGTGCTGGGTGCAGGTCTGTGTGGGACTTATGCGGAAACAGCAGTGGCTGGATAGGGAGCCAATTAGGAGGGGCAGATGTGAGACACAACACTAACTGAGCCTACCCTGGAAACCTGTAAGCTCCTATTTACTTGAATAGAGACTGGAATAGAGGGCACTACGCCTGAAGCCCCAACTCTCAAATGGACTGCCTCGGGGCCCAAACAAGAACCACTATTTCTCACTTTGAACTGGAACTATTTAAGCCTCTGTACCTAGGGTATTTGCAACCTTTCCCTTTTCCGCAGCTTACTAAAATGCTCTTTCACTTCGTAAGGTTGCCAGGTGTCCAGTTTTTGACCAGAAAGTCCGATTGAAAAGGGGACCTGGCAGTGTCCAGTCAGACCTACTGTTAGGTAGGTTACTGTTAGGTAGTTCAGTCAGTTACCGTGAGGTGGGGTTAGGCACCCGTGCCACACCTGCTCATCTGGGGCTCCCTCCTACTTGTAGGCAGGCTCCGTGTCAGGCTGCAGCAGCTCCTGTTCCAGCCCTGGAGTAGATGGAGCCCAGCTGGGGGGGGGAGGGGGGGAGGGGAAGAGGGAAGTGGAGACGATCCAGTGAGCGACAGAGGACAGAGTCGGAGAAGAGGGTTGGGCCTTGGAGAAAAGGCAGGGCGGAGCCTCGGGGTGTCCATTTACCAGCAATTAGAAAGGTGGCAACACTATCCCTTCGCCATGTGTCTGATTGGATAACGGGACACACCAGAGCTAGATCCTACAAGGCCTAGCTGCTGAAGCACCTACAGTGCTTACTTCTAAGTAATGGTGCACGGCATGTTACTGGTACCTTATGGCAGGTCCAAATTGCATCTAGGAGATACATTTCCCAGAGCAGGTAGACAGATTTGCAGTAGTTCAGCTCAAGCTAGTGTGCTAAAAATAGCAGTGTGGACAGGCTAGCCACCCAAGTCCAAGCCCACCTAACTCCATGAGTCTACTCTGGGAATCACACCTGCCAGCTGCAGTGTAGACATAACCTTAGGGGTTCGGTGTACTCTGGCATTGAGCAGCCCCAATAATTACAATTCTGTTTGGGGTTTCTACCAGTCTATCCTTTTTTCTTCACTCTCATTGGAACTCTGATTTCTATCTCTAGCTGAAGTAGACTAGAAGATCCCAACAAATCTGCTGTTGCGTCAGGCACAGGGATCTACTCAAACAGCTCCTGACTAGAGTTGAGCAAATAATGGATTTCTCAGTTTGCAGCCATATGCCACTTGAGGACTGCTGGACGACAACAGCATTCCAGTCACAACCCCTTGCCCGCCTCAGGAGGCTTCTGATACCATGCTCAGATTGCAAATCCAGCTGCAGAGGCTGCTCACACAATATTCCCTACTGTGCGCAAGTAGGAGGAGAAAGATGGAGAAGGAGCTGGCCTAACATCCAGGGAAAATAAGCTGCTCCACGAAGAGGGGCAAATTCTCTTCCCCTTCTTTGCTCAAGTGGCAGGGACAGGGGAGAAGGATTGTGACTGAGTCACAATTCATTCCTGAGTCTACTCCTAGGGCAGAGCAGATTATAATGTTGCAAACTACCCTACAGTGAGTAGCACCTTCAGGTGGACAGGATCTAGCGGTAACTCACTTATTTATATAATTCCTAGAACAAGTCTCAGAACAGTTTTACAGAACTAGAAGCAGAGGTGATGCCAAAGCAAGACTTGGATTCAGAGACTGATTCCCCAAAGTTCAGGATTGTGCAGATCCAGGGTTTTGATTGAGACTCTTTTTCTAATTAAAATTATGCACATAATAAGTTATATAACTTTCACCGACCATCCAAATGCAGCCACTGGTGGGTGGGCTGCAGAAAACAGAAGACAAGGCTGCAGAAGTACCAACAAAGCTACACAGCATCATAAGGAGAGCAATCAAGAATACCATGTTGTATGAAAGCAAGTTTTTGTAGGCGGGATTTAATTACCTATAATGGAAACTACCCCTGACACCAGGGGAGATGCCAGAGAGTGCCATGGGATCTGTAATGCTTAGAAATGGTCAGGAGACTTATACCTCTCTAGAGTAAACTGCAGCCTGATCCAGTGCTGATTGAAAAGATGACACCTCAGAGAGCCCAGGCTGAAACATTGGTAAATACCAAGCAAGGATAGTGGTTTAATTCTGAAAACGAAGAAAAAATTCTACAAACTGAATATTCAGCACTACTTTCTACAGCCTTTGTGTTTTTCCTGGAGGTCTCCTGCCTGATTAGATCTGACCCTATTTGGTCTGTGCAGTTTGAAGATCTCTCTGCCAAAGGTGACAGGATTGTATACTAGAGCTGGTCAGGAAATGAAATTTCTGTGTCACTGAAATTCTGACATTTCAAAAATATTTTTCATTCCAAATCAAAACACCCCCACCCCCAAATTTGAAATTTCCTTCTAAACAAAAATTCAAAAAAATATTTTATTTTGATATTGCCCTTTTAATTCATTTTGTTTTGACTGTTATATTAAATACCTGTAATGTGTATGTAATGTGCATATAATATATTATACTTAATATTTTAGTATCATACAGAAATGAAAACAAAATGAATCAAAACATTTAGACATTGTTAAAGAGAAATGTTTCAACTTCTTCCCACCAAATTTAATCAAAATCAACATGTTCCTACTTGAAACTGCATTTTTTGACAAAAAAACTGTTTCATAAAAAAAAGCTTTCAACAAGCTCTAATGCAGACTATTATATTTCAGAGTTCATATATATAAAGTTTCCTCAGCAAACCCAAGCACAAACTCCTTCCCAAATGCACATTCAATACCATAGCAATTTAGTAAAGGAAAGTAATTATGAGAGGAAAAAAGAACATATGGCTGATCTCAAAAAGGAATTAGCAACTTTCAACTTGAAAATAACATCATCAAGAGATCTGGGAAGAAGGAAGAAGCAGCAAAGTTAATAATTAAGGATGCCATGTATCGCACACAAAAATAATACAAAATCAAATGCATAATTGTCATGAAATCATTCACTTGAAACTTACCAAAACGTTACAGCCGTGGGCTCAGAAATGCCATCTGACATACAAGAAAGAAAAGAGCAAACATAAGTGAATCCTACAAAAAATAACTTTGAAAGTAAAATTTAAAAGAGAGCGAGATCAGCACACCATCACCAACAACAACAACAAAATCCAAAAACCTCACACACCAAAACCAGATTGAACTACTTGTATGCCAAAAATATGCATAGGTCAGCAGATTCCACATATGTTGATATTTGGGGTCAAATTTTCAAAACCTCTTAAGAGACTTTGAAACCTAAGTCCCATTTTCAAAAGTGATTCAGGCAATCTGGACCCAAGTATCATTGACTTTCAATGGGATTTAGGCACCTAAGGATATGGTCACACTGCAAATTGAAGTGTAGCTGCAGTGTAGGGAAGCATACCATCATAGTTTTAATCTACCTACCACAAGTAACAAGAGCAGAGAAGATGCAGTGGCATGGACCCCAGTGTGAGCTAGCAACTCAAGTACATACTCAGGGTCCCAAGTGGGCCAGTAGTGGCGCGGCTAGCCTGTGCTGAAGCCAATGCTGCCACGTCTTCACTGCTATTGGTGCCAATGCTAGCTAGATTAAAGCTTGTGCTGGTATGCCTACCTGTGCTACAGTTACACCTTAATTTGTAGAGTGGACACACTGAGACTCCTGCAGAATTCACATTGTTTTATAATTCCAATATTTTCCCCATCTATATCCAGTCTCATTTTGCTTGAGTGCACATATCCTAGATCAGTTTGTTAGCATGAATACTCGTAATCAACTTAAAGCTTTTTGGACTGTGCTCCCAGTAAATCCCTAATATTTTTCTAAAATGAAATTAGCAAAATTGCATCTGTTATGTAAAAAACCATGCTAGATTTTCCTTGACAAATGCCTGATCCCATTTTCATTGAAGGAAATGGGCGTCCTTCAGTTGACTTCAGTGGGCATTGGGTCACTCTCTAATTTCCTCCCATGCTGGAACACCTTCACTAATGAAAACAGATTTGTATATTTCAAGAATATACTCATAATATTTAAGAATCAAAATTGGCTGGAACTACTTATGTTTCTCTTTCTGTAACTCTTTCCTGTGAAATTAATAGCTCCTAAATATCATAAAATCATAGGACTGGAAGGGCCCTTGAGAGGTCATCTAGTCCAGTCCCCTGCACTCATGGCAGGACTAAGTATTATCTAGACCATCCCTGACAGGTGTTTGTCTAACCTGCCCTTAAAAAATCTACAATGATGGAGATTCCACAACCTACCTAGACAATTTGTTCCAGTGCTTAACCATTCTGAAAGTTAGGAATTTTTTCCTAATGTCCAACCTAAACCTCCCTTGCTGCAATTTAAGCCCATTGCTTCTTGTCCTATCCTCAGAGGTTAAAGAGAACAATGTTTTTCCCTCCTTGTAGCAACCTTTTATGTACTTGAAACTGTTATGTCCCCTCTCAGTCTTCTCTTTTCCAGACTAAACAAATGCAATTTTTTCAATATCATTCACCTCATATGAAATCCTCTACTGCAAGATCACAAGATCAATTCCATATCATGCACCCAGCTTTTACTTACATACATATACACATACACACACATTCTATTATTTTCCCTTTAGGCCCGCATGTAGTTAAAGTTGGTTTAACATTCCTGATTTTGTTATACTTGATTTTAAAGTTTCACAGAATATCATTCCATTCTCAAGAATGACTTTGCCAGATAAGAATGCAAAGGAGTTCTTTTGTAAGATAACAAAATATAGTAAATTGAATAATTGAATACCTGGTCAGGAAGTACAGAATCTTAAACTGAAATTTAAATACTCTTATGAGCCAAAGCAACCAGAGTGAATTAGAGAGAAGACCAGGAAATATAGAATTTATAAGTGTTAATAGTTGAAGCATTTCCCAGGTTGATATGGAAAATTATCTGACTGCAAAATGTATATGGAAAATGATCCTATTGAAGAAACAGTTTGACAAAAAGGAAATACAAATACATTTACTTTGAAATTCTTGGGATTCTAAGGGCCAGATCCAAAATCCAGAGAAAATTATCTTTCCTTTGACTTCAGTGGTCTTCAGTTCAGTCCCCAGATAATTTTTTCTTACAGATGAAAAATATCCAAACTGTTGAATCCCTTCAAATTATTCAATGGCATTGCAAGTATTACAGAGAATAGTCAATAGATAGCATTTCTCTAAAATGACATAACTAAAGTATACTTGATTGAGATAGAACAGCTATCTTAAAGTGGAGGAATGAATTCAATCAAGGCTTAAACTGCAGAAGTGCCAGGCTGTCAGCACCAAAGGGTTAATCCAGAGTGTTTGCTTTTCACAACTTTAATGCAGAGTATGAAGCCAAAAACAGTTCAGATGAAGGAGCCAAAGAAAAGTTGGGAAACGTATAAATGAGATTCAACTTGCAGAACAGAGGGTGAGTGGGAAAATAGACAAGTAGGAATAGAAACATGATCATGATTCAAAACAGGGATAGATGTGTAAGAGAGAAGAAAGTAACTCTAACCTCATTGTAACAGGCACTTACCTTTGGAGTCCAGGATTCAAAGTGGGTATTTTTTGTTTGTCTGTTTTGTTTTGTTCTTTTTAAATGTAGAGTTACAATGAATTGGGCTTATAATGTAATATAGTATAGTTAAGTAGGAAGACATGGTGGTTTGCATGTCTGTGTGTGGCAAGTTTGTTATACCAGGAAATCTTTTAATACTGGTAGAATTTACTTTGAAAAAGATTCCTCTAGGGAGTGAAGTTCATTGAAATGCAAGGGCAAATCAGGCTGGTTGAAACTATACATAGTGAATTAGTAAAGGGCTATGGTTCTATAGAAGCTGTACAATGTCTGCAATAATAAAGACACTGAATGGAAAAGCCTAAGCAATATCTTTCAGTTAAGATTAGACTGAATCCTCATCACAAGAGAAGATGATATGATGCGCACAAAAGCAGAGCTTTTCAAGAGACTTATCAATTTCTCTCCCTTTTAAGAATCCAACTAAATTCAATCTGGAAAAGATAATGGAGAGCATTGATGTTAAAGTTGGGATAATGCAATACAAAGAAAAAAGCCACACAGTACAGTATCTCAGACACAAGACAGAAGGAATCATCTGGGCCAAGCTAAGGAGATAGAGAAGTGACTTCACATTTTTTGCAATAGAAATCTAGCATGAAGGAAGAGAATTGATCAATTTGCCCTCATATTTAAGCTACAGAAAAGAAAATGACCTTATGGCTTTACCTGGCATGGATCCATATTGTGGCTCATCTGAGATAGTGCTAAGCTTTTCATTTTAGAAGTGAATGAGAGGGAGAACTGATGAGAAACTTTAAAAACAAGAAGCATCATTTCAGCCCACCTCAAGCCTACATGAAAGAAATATTTTTTTAAAGCCCAGTATATAGTATGTGGTGTAGAGAAGAGCAAGTTATTCCCAATAAATAATTTATTCAACAAGCCTAGTGCAGCAGAGTGCTGTCCCCATGCACGCCTCCTTGAGGCACAGCGCACCCTTCCGGCAAGCTGCCCCAGCTCCCGCTTGGTTCTTACAATAATGGACTCACAGACCCGACTACTGAGAACAAGATCCCACATTGTTGGGGTCTTATTTATTAACTCTTTTACAGAGTACAAAACTCTTCTTTAGCCTCTCAAGTCCAAGTCTTCTTCTGGGGCCCGAGTACTAATTCAGGCAGACTTGCTCTCATAAGTTCAGGATTCCCACAGCCCTCCTTCTGGAGCTGGTTATAATCCAGGCCAGCTGCAGCCCTCTGCCAGCTTCTCACACTTGTCCCCTTTCCAATCAGCCCTTTCACCCCTAGGCTTTGAGCGTGCAGCAGACAGCAACCCTCCTCAGACTAAAAAGTCTTGTTATGAGGGGGAAGGCAGCATCTATGCTGCCCTCCTTCCCAGGGCTTGCCCCAGTTGGTTGGGAGAAAGGGCCGCCTTCCACTTCAAGACTTCTGGTTCCAGGCCTACAAGAAACAGTAGTGCAGCTTTTTCTCCAAACACTAATTATTCCTCTGAGACTGCTTCCTCTCTCCCAGTATCTGCCTCTGCCATGTCTTAGGCCCTTGTGTACTACAAAATTCCGCAACCCTTACAGGGCTATGCCATGCAAATAGGGCTGGCTGATCCCTAGTCCCTAATACTCGTTACATTTAGACTTTAAATGTTATTAGAGCTGTTGATGAATCGCAGTTACTCACATGATTAACTCAAAAAAATTAATCATGATTAATCACAGTTTTAATCACACTGTTAAACAATAGAATGCCAATTGAAATTAAATATTTTGGATGTTTTTCTACATTTTCAAATATATGGATTTCAATTACAATACAGAATACAAAGTGTACAGTGCTCACTTTATATTATTTTTATTACAAATATTTGCACTGTAAAAATGATAAGCAAAAGAAACAGTATTTTTCATTTCACCTCATACAAGTACCATAATTACCTCTATTGTAAAAGTGCAACTTACAAATGTAGATTTTTTTTGTTACATAACTGCACTCAAAAACAAAACAATGTAACATTTTAGAACCTTCAAGTCCACTCAGTCCTACTTCTTGTTCAGCCAATTGCTAAGACAAACAAATTTGTTTACATTTACAGTAGACAATGCTGCCCACTTATTTACAATGTCACTTGAAAGTGAGAACAGGTGTTTGCATGGCACTTTTGTAGCCGGCATTGCAAGGTATTTATATGCCAGATGTGCTAGACATTTGTATGTCCCTTCATGCTTCGGCCACCATTCCAGAGGACATGCTTCCATGCTGATGACGCTTGTTAAAAAAAAATGCGTTAATTAAATTTGTGACTGTACTCCTTGGGGGAGAATTATATGTCTCCTGCTCTGTTTTACCCACATCCTGCCATATATTTCATGTTATAGCAGTCTCAGATGATGACCCAGCATATGTTGTTTGTTTTAAAAACACTTTCACTGCAGATTTGACAAAACGCAAAGGTGGTACTAATGTGAAATTTCTAAAGATAGCTATAGACTCGACCCAAGGTTTAAGAATCTGAAGTGCCTTCCAAAATCTGAGAGGGACGAGGTGTGGAACATGCTTTCAGAAATCTTAAAACCACCAAAAAACAAAATCAACCTTCTGCTGGTGGCATCTGACTCACAGGATTAAAATAAACATGCGTCGGTCTGTATTGCATTGGATCATTATCATGTAGAACCCGTCGTCAACATGGACACATGTCCTCTGGAATGGTGATTGAAGCCTGAAGGGACATATGAATCTCTAGCACATTTGGCATGTAAATGTCTTGCGACGCCGACTACAACATGCTATGCGAACGCATGTTCTCACTTTCAGGTGACATTGTAAACAAGAAGCAGGCAGCATTATCTCCTGTAAGTGTAAACAAATGTGTTTGTCTGAGCAATTGGCTGAACAAGAAGCAGAACTGAGTGACTTATAGGCTCTAAAGTTTGAGATTGTTTTATTTTTGAATGCACTTATTTTTTGTACATAATTCTACATTTGTAAGTTCAACTTTCATGATAAAGAGATTGCACTACAGTACTTGTATTAGGTGCATTGAAAAATACTATTTTTTTTGGTTTTACAATGCAAATATTTGTAATGAAAATAATATATAGTGAGCATGGTACACTTTGTATTCTGCTGTAATTGAAATCAATATATTTGAAAATGTAGAAAAGATTCAAAGATATTAAATAAATGGTATTCTATTATTAACAGCATGATTAATTGCATGATTAATTTTTTTATCGCACGATTAATCGTGATTATTTTTTTAATCACTTGACAACCCTAGTTATCCATGAGAGAACTGAGATATCATTTCATTTACTTATTCACGTCATTTAAAAAAAATCCTCTGTGATTGGGGTTCCCTCCCCACTCTGAACTCTGGGGTACAGATGTGGGGACCCGCATGAAAGACCCTCTAAGCTTATATTCCACCAGCTTAGGTTAAAAACTTCCCCAAGGCACAAATTCTTCCTTGCCCTTGGATGGTATGCTGCCACCACCAAGTGAGTTAGACAAAGATTCAGGAAGAGGACCACTTTGAGTTCCTGTTTCCCCAAAATATCCCCCCAAACCCCTTCACCCCCTTTCCTGGGGAGGCTTGAGAATATACCAACTGAATAGGTAACCAAGGTGAGCACAGACCAGACCCTTGGGTTTTTAGGACACTAAAAACCCAATCAGATTCTTAAAAACAGAACTTTATTATAAAGAAAAAAGTAAAAGAAGCACCTCTGTAAAATCAGGATGGAAGGTAATTTTACAGGGTAATAAGATTTATAACACAGAGGATTCCTCTCTAGGCAAAACTTTAAAGTTACAAAAAAACAGGAATAAACCTCCCTCTTAGCATAGGGAAAATTCACAAGCTAAAATAAAAGAGATAATCTAACGCATTTCCTTCCTATTACTTACCATTTGTAATCTTAGATGCTTAGTTCCGGTATGACTTTAGGAGATGTATTTTCCCTGCCCTGGTTCCTCTCTGACCCGGGGAGAACAACAAAGAGAGACAAAACAAAAACCTTCCCCCACAGATGGAAATCATGTTCTCCTCTCATTGGTCCTTTTGGTCAGGTGCCAACCAGCTTATTTGAGCTTCTTAACCCTTTACAGGTAAATGAGGGATTTTATGCTACCCTTAGCTGTATGTTTATGACACATGAGTATGAGTATTAGAGATTTGCTATTTCGGCTATGAGTGTTGGTGGTGAGTGTTGGGTCACATAGTATTGTTTCTGTTCCCTGACTGCACATGATGTTCAAATTCACTTTCCAGGATTGTTCAGCCAGACCAATTTGATCACTTAGGGACAGATTGACAAAAAGTAAAGATGCAGATAGGTAGCTGGTAGGATTTTGGAAAGTGCTCAACTCTCACTGGAAGTTGACTTTGTAAATCTGGGCCTTGACTATTTGTGGCAAGCCAACCAAAAAAGGGCCCTGCCTATGACCTTCCCACCAATACATGCTTAACTTTTCAAATGGGTTTCCATGCTGGTCAAATTTGATGGCACAAATGTCCACAGAAGGCCAGCATAATAGGGGCATGAACACAGCTGAAACAAATTCATTTCAAAATTCCAATGAATATTCATGGAAGATTTTCAGCACCATTCTCCCTGTTCTAAAATGGAGTAATTATCAGCTTCCACATGCTTCTGGCCATCATCATTTTCACTGCTTCTGAAAACATCTGACACTGTTCACTAAGAATCACATTGATTGGAAAGTAATATGATATTTTATGGTTGATGAACTAACAGCTTGCCAGACTTGTCTGAGTGGATAAGGAGGCACTGAGTGAAAACTGTCATCATGACGTACCGTGAAAGTCAAGAGGAACGTAAGACGAAGCCACTGGCATGCTGGAGTGGACTCTCACAGGTTTTCAAGAGCCTCTTAATAAAATTCTGTAACCTAACAGAAGGGATGGTTGGGTGGATTTCTCTGCTTCTGTTGGAAGCACCCCGTATCTAGATGTGCCAAATCATCCCTGCCAGATAATCTGCTCCTTCCGACTCTTAAAAATACTCTGAAGAGAAACGATTTAGTCTTTTAAATGAAACAGGTTGCACCACTGCATATTTATCAAGTATTAAAATGTGGGGGATGACAGCCTCAGAGTCCATAAAAAGTGGCTACCCCCATTTCAAGTTACCCAAATTGAACCCTGTACTATACTTTCAATTTGCCCTACTCACAATGGGCTTAATCCTGCTGATTTAAATTGTTGCAAAATTCCACTGACTTCAAAAGAGGCAGGATCGGGTCTTATATTATCCAAGAACAAAATGCATGTGTGATGGGTTGGATCATAGAAACCCCCTTGGGAGCTGCCACCTGATGTACCAAGACTACTTCTATCCCTGCCGGCTCAGGACTCCAGCACCCTGTCTTGCTGAGCCAGACACTCCTGTCTGCTCCAACACAGACCCAGGGTCTGAATTACTTGCCCCAAAGCTGCAGGCTTACCTGAAAGCAGCTAACAGAAGTGTGCTTGTCTTTAACACTCAGCTGCCCAACTCCCAATGGGGTCTAAACCCAAATAAATCCGTTTTACCCTGTATAAAGCTTATGCAGGGTAAACTCAAATTGTTCGCCCTCTATAACACTGATAGAGAGATATGCACAGTTGTTTGCTGCCCCAGGTATTAATATATAGATGTCAAGGTCTTCTTCGAAAACGATGGACGAACATCATTAATATATACTCTGAGTTAATTAATAAGTAAAAAGTGATTTTATTAAATACAGAAAGTAGGATTTAAGTGGTTCCAAGTAGTAACAAACAGACCAAAGTAAGTCACCAAGCAAAATAAAATAAAATGTGCAAATCTATGTCTAATCAAACTGAATACAGATAATCTCATCCTCGGAGATGCTTCAGTAAGTTTTTTCCTCAGACTGGACACCTTCCAGGCCTGGGCACAATTCTTTCCCCTGGTACAGCTCTTGTTCCAGCTCAGGTGGTAGCTAGGGGATTCTTCATGACGGCTCTCCTTTGTTCTGTTCCACCTCTTTATATATCTTTTGCATAAGGCGGGAATCCTTTGCCTTTCTCTGGGTTTCCACCGCCCCTCACTGGAAAAGCACCAGGTTAAAGATGGATTCCAGTTCATGTGACATGATCACATGTCAGTGTAAGACCCCAAGCCTTCATTCCTCCCAGCCTGACTCACAGCAACGCTTGATTGCAAACAGAGCCCCAGTCAATTGTCCTGGTTGATGGGAGCCATTAGGATTCCAAACCACCATTAATGGCCCACACTTTGCATAATTACAATCGGCCCTCAGAGTTATATTTCATATTTCTAGCCCCAGATGCAAGAGTGGTACATTTATACAAATAGGATGATCACACTCAGTAGATTATAAGCTTTGTAATGATACCTTACAAGAGACCTTTTGCATGAAGCATATTCCAGTTACATTATATTCACTCATTACCATATTTTTATAAAACCATATAGACTGCACAACGTCACAGCATGTTTCCAGTGAAGAGTCTTAATGTCAATTTCTGTGCTAAAGGCCCTATTCAGCAAATTACTTGAGCACATGCTGAAGTGCTTTGCTAAATCGGTGCCAGAAGTCTCGATCTGGCAAGGTGCTAAGCACTCTGACACTGATAGATCAAAGCATTCAAGCATGAGAGAGTGAATTCAGTGGGATTACTCCCCTGTTTAAAGATAGCATGTGCTAAAATGCTTTGCTGGGTTAGGACCGGAGTGCTCAGCAACCTGGTGGCTGGAGCCCTTAGAGCAATTTTGCCTCTGCCTTGGTTGTACTTGTAAGAAAATGTTTTTTCCCCTTAAATGAGGAATCTAATTACTAGATTCCCCCAGTCCCTCAGCCCTGTTGTCTATGGACACATACCCTCTTGGTTACACAACAATTCTCACAGACTAGGGAGACATTTTTCTGGGAGCCTGTTGATAAAATATTGGCAGCACCATCACCTGACAAAAATGTGTGTTCTCAGCACAGTGCTATTTGCATTTGCAAATGACTGAGTTGCAGAAGGGCAGTCTGTTGGTAAAGGCAAATTTGTATGTCTGGAGCTTGCTGGATGATGGTGCTAGGATAATGGGGCGCAAGAAAAAAAAATGTCCTCTTACTTTTCTGTTCATTTATAGTGAGTTTAATGGCCATGCTAAAAAATGGGGATGCTGCTGATCCAGAGAGTGGAGCAGTAGAGCAAGCCTCAGGTGCAAAGTTCCTACACATTATCCTGCCCATGTCCCCTGACCTGGAGAGCACACCTCTAAGGATAAGAGGGTTGGTAAGACAACAGCAACTCAAGATCAATAGGGTTAAAAGTTCTCTGTAGATAAAATGGCCATTACTAACTCATCCATTCAGCCGTGTCTAGCATGATCTCCCACTTGTGAAGAATAGAGAAGATATGAGTGGGATTGTGTGCATCTGAGGCACAATCTCTCTCCAGTGCTCCTCTTGGGAGCACTTAATTCACAGCAGGACCATAAATGCCATGATCTAGCCCTGAAATAGGGTATTTGTGGAATTTCCAATTGTAATGACTAAGTGAGTTAGACACCAATTGTCTGTGTCAGTATCTACTCTCCTTGCAGTGATTTTCACAAGTGTTAACATTCCACCAGCTCTGTAGGGATTTCCTGCAGGGCAAATTTCTTCTATTAATCAATTTGCTTGTTACACTACTCTCTCCTCTGGGCCCTCAACATATAACTTATGACAGCTTCGAATGTTCCTTGAGTGTTAATGCAAACTGATAATTTACACAACTTGGCTTGCGGAGAAATCTGTAATTTAAATTGCTAAATGCATCATATGTACTCTTAAATGTTAGCCTTTCAAGACAGACAAGTTGGAGATTTAAATCAAATTGCTAGTTTACAGACTTAAGGCATGTAAATGCAGCACTGAATGGAAAAAGGCATTATCTGCAATATACAAAGATTCAAATATGATGTGTTAAAGAGAAAAAACATGAGCAAAAATATGAACCTCTGTTGAGTTACACCAGCGATGAGTTTGGCTCATTTGGATTGGGAGGTGTGCTACAATTAAAATTAATAGGAAGCTGGTACATCACTATTTTCTCTTCTAATAATGCTTGAATTGCTAACACCATTCCCAATTCCCCAAATCCTTCCAATTTGGAAGGTCACTAGAATAATGGGGTTATTATAGATAAGCCCTAAGATACATGTTGGTTTATGTACATGGAGGGGGTTAGTCCACTTTGACTCAAGTAAGGCTAGTGTGGAAATGCCTGGAAACACACAACACAATTTATTAGATCACATTAACTCAGCATTTACCACAAACTCTAGAGTCCTCTTTCAAAGCATACTAAATTGATGTGAATTGAGTTAGTTTGGTCTGTTGTTCATGTGCATGCAATGCTGCTGTACACTACTTTGGCAGTCTTCCAACTATTATCCCACACTGCTTTACAGGTGTCCATTACTGACCTGTGTCTCTATCTGCATGCCCTCCACTGCTTTGGCCTATGAACTTTGGCACAGATAAACTTAGGTAACCCATACGTTTTGGGGAACTGGAAATAGAATGTAAGAATGGGAATTTTGTCCATAATGATCTAACACCAGCTTCTGGAAGGTTTTGGATGGGACATCCAACTGCAAGAGTGCCATGGCAACGAAGTGACATATATGATAATGGGGGTGACAACATAAATATACTAACCTATAGAAAGAGGACACCGCAACATTGGTAAGGGGAGGAAATACAAATAAGGAAGAGGGGAGAACCCCCTACTGAATATGCATTACACATGGTAACGTCAGCGTAACGTATTAGAAAAGTGGCATCCCAGCTTGTGGGCAGTAGGAGAGAGAGATGTAACCTAGGAAAGGGCCAGAATGATGTCCACTGGTGAAGATGAGGAAGGTGATGGTGATGTGGAAGGTAGTGGCTAACATTTCAGGTTGTTCTGCAAGGGATGGTGTGAGTACTTTCTGTATTATCTTGATCTAACTCTTACTGAGTTAGAGTGTGTGTGACTGCTAAATTTATTAATAAATTATTTATTTGTAAATATTAAAAAAAAAAAAAAAAGAGTTCCTATGTGTAAGTTTTGCACATCGGGGTTCCCAACTATATAATAATTTTAATACTGAGCCTGATCTTGGGACAAGAACCTGTCTACTCTCAAAGTGACAACTGTGAATTTTAGACATAATCTATAGATAGGGCTACAGCTCAGTATAATTCATTATTATACTCTACCACTGTGCTAGCTTCTGTTGTGGGTGCCTCACAGCCACAGTCATTTTAGGCAGATGTGAACTAGGAGCCAGAGTCTCCAGCCCCCCACCTCCTTCCCTTCTTCAGCCCATCCAATCTCTTCTGCCCCCCCTTCAAAATGGCAGTTCTGTCATGCTAAAGCCCCAAGTATCAACTGCTTCCAAGCCCATGCCATGGAGGGTGCATGCCCATTACCAGTTTTCCTTTCTCTTCCCTGGTGAACACCCCCAGCCCAGTTCACCTGCTCAAAATGGCAGCCAGTGAAAGAGTGCAGCCATAACCTCAACCTCAAAGCCCCCACCTCCCTTCCCACAGTATATTCGAAGAATGAAAACATTCAGTCATGTGGAATTCAACAGTTTATTGAGACAGTGGTTACAGGAAAAATAGTTTGGTTAGTATTCCCAGTTTACATGACATGGATGTGGGCATTGTATGCCCATAAAGATACTAAGACCACATCTTACTGCTGAGGTGTACATGCTCTGTAACACATTCAGGAAACTAAATTTACCATACAGAGAGCTCTGAATGGCTTTTCACAAGCTCACATACAGTCATAGTGTTTAGGGCCAGAAGGGACCACTAAGTCCGACCTTCTAAATATGTCACAGGCCCCAACACCACCCCCACACTAAAGACCAGGAGCAGTTAAGGCTTCAATCAATCAGTGCAGAACCTGATCCATTTTTCTGCACACCTTTCAGCACTGCAGGAGAGAGAAACCAGAATCAGAGACTGAGAAATTGCTTGATTTTGGTCTAGACAATATGTGGGATTGCGGCACAGTCACTGTCCCTGACATAATTTACAATTCCCTTCCACTCCTTCAGTGTTTCTTGGGGGACCATGTTGGTGAATAACTTCACAGTGCATCTCGCTGCTCTGCCCTTTGCCTTATTGAACAAAGTCAGGACAGCCTAAAGAGGTTGTAGAGGGGATTACTAGCCACTTCTACCCATGAAAGAAATGGCACTGCTCACAATCCAGTCTCTGCCTCCCCACCCTCTAGGATAACAGCTGGATGTGGTGTTGCTCACTTTCAGGCCTGAGACTCAACGTAAGAGCAACTAACAGGCATCTCTGACATTACTATTTTGGTTGTTTCCATTATCTGGTGGGCACCTTGCTGGATGCTCAAACCACGAGCAAGTTTCTGGACCTCGGCCTCCTACCCATCATGAAGGTTTTCTCCCTGACTCTCACAAATATTGTGCAAAGTACAACATTCAGCTGTAATCTTAGGCAAGTTTTTTTTTCCCTGCAGCTACCAACCTAGCCCATGAACAGCACCACCTTCCTTTCAGTTAGCCAAATGCACACTCCACTGTCTTTCTGCAACTCTTGATGCAATCACTGAACAATTTCTTCCTTCTGTTCAAGTGGCCTGTGATTAGCTTTACTAGCCAGGGAAGCAGAGGATAAGCCAGGTCTCTCAGGATAACCAGAGCAATCCCCACGCCATTAACGGTTATAGCGAGCCTGGGGGCAAACTGTCCTTTATTCATGAAGAGCTGAGTTCTGCAAGATTCAAGCATCATGGACCCTTCCAGACCACCCAGCATTTACACCTATAAACCTGCGGTGGTGGTGAACCAGCCACTGGAGCATCCTGGAGAAATACCCCTTCCTGTTTATGTATTCTGAGCCTCGGGGGCAGGGAAACGATAGGCAAATGTGCAACACTATCTTTTCCATGGCCTTACATACTGGCGTGACAATGGCCCCACCAGTCAGTCTCCTTACACCAAATTGATTGGCTGTGGCCCAGTAACATTCACAGCTGGCCAACTTGTAGATGGCAATGGCGACCCACTTCTCCATGGATATAGGGCACCGCATATTGATATGCTGCCGCTGCAGCTCCAGGGCTAGTTCATCACAGATCTCAAAAAAGATCATTTTTGCCATCCTGAAATTCTCACACTTGTGTTCATCCCAGGTCTGCAGAACAATCCTTTCCCACCAAATCATGCTGCTTTTCTTAGCCCAGAAACAACACTGCATCGTGAGAAACTGCTGCAGGAACAGCTCCTGTAGTAGCAGTTGCTCAGTGTTCTCTTAGCCTTCCTTATTCTCCTTCCTCTTCTGCCACTGCTATAGCCACATCAACTGCTCAGCAGTGTGGCTGACAAAGTCCAAAAACCAAAGCCACTCAACATCAAAAGCTAAAATAAAGTCCGAGCAGCCTTTGCATGCTTGCAGTTGCTAGCATAGCAGCATGGAGCATTGTTGGGTCCATGCTGGCTGACAGCAATTCAAGAATGGTGCTAGCCCACCAAGGAAAAGAGGAATCATGGGACTCGGAGCACAGAATCATGGGATTTTTAAAATCTGAACCTAAGCCCCAGAATACCACTGGCTTCTGCTATGCATCCCACAGTGCACAGCAAGAAAAATGCCAGAATGTACACAGCTGAGCAGAGGACCATGGGATACCCTCCCAGATTGCCACGTACTTAGTATGCGCCAAACGCTTGCTACGTGTCCACAGTGTTGCAAATTAAAAGAGGGCATAGCCATCCATTGTACACACTGTTAGTTGGGCCTACATATGGCAGCTTAACAAATGAGTGTCAAATTACTGTGAACCACACCTCTCCCCACACCCCCATGGAGATAAAGCCTTAGATATTATCTGTGCAATCCTGCAAAGACTTATGCATGGACTTCACTCTATGCAGATGTACTCCCATTGAAGTTAATGAAATTACTCACATCCATGAAGGTAAGCACGTACATGAGCCTTTGCAGAAATGAGCTCTGTATCAAACACAGATTATTATTATTCATTCTCCAGTTGCTTAGTAAGAAGAGACTGACACACTTTGGTCCCAATGTGTGTGCTTAATGCTATACAAGTAGTCTTGCGATTAGCCCCATTGAAGTTAACATGTCTAAAGGTAAGCACATACCGAACTTTGCAGGACTGGGGCCTTAGGTTACCTGCAAGTAATTCACAATGTTGATCTATTTTTATTTAATTTTCAAAGGTTTGTATAGTTACTCCAGCTCCCTGTAGAAATTCATTTCCAAAGTGTGACGCATAGCTGCTTCATAAGAGTGTGGTGTGTGTTTTAGAGAAGATTAATGCTCTTTATGAAATGAAGTGATTTATTTTACAAAAACACATGGTTTAAATGGAGACCAGGTTGAGAAATGTACCCAGACTAATTTTTTAAATTGGTCCTTTATTTTCATAAAGAAAATTAATCCTGCATAATACTAATGTAAATCAACCTAAAGTTCAACCACTTAGCGCACATAGTACATGACATCTTCAAATTGTTTTTAAAAAAACAAACTTTTTTTCTTCCCACAAAAGCTATTATCTGAGCATTTGTAAGTTCTCTGTGCAGAAGTGTGATGTAAACTTCATCGCAACTAATACAAAAGAGGTAAGCTTGTGTTTTATAGCTCTCTGCTTTTAAGCAGTATGGTTTCTGCTGTACCCTAGTAGCTCTTTCACCCTCTAAAGCTTTTCACATCAGTGAATTAGGATATTCAAAACAAGATATGAACAAAATAAAAAGCACCACAACCCATCCCTCCAAAAAAAATCAGGAAACCAATTTAGTTTATTCAAAACACTTGCCAAATTCATTGTAGGGAATTCCAGGTCTCACATACATTAATTCTTCTGTTCCATGAGCCTTTTCCTCCCCCCCTCCTCTCCCTCTTATAGCAGTTACTGTTCTGACCCCTCTTTACTGGTTCTGGCAAGACAATTCCTCAGCTGCACGGCAATAATAGTAAAATATAGGGAGCAGATATTTTATTGTATTATATTTAGTCTTGAAAGGAATCCTCTCTTCTCATCCTACAACCCCCACAATAAAAACATTCCATAGATTACCCTCCTCCACCTCTTTTCTCCCTCAGAATGCTGGCAATAATGAAAAGTTCCACCACCAAAGCTAAACAGCTGCACAACAAAAACACAACCTTTTTTCTCCCAGTTCCATGAGATCTCTAAAAGTTTGGAGAGATGTATGAATGCAGTGAGACCCTAAAAGTCCATATTTATTAATGCGGGGGGTAAAAGTACTAACCTGTCCAATGATAATTACTTATAACAACAAACAGGGTAGTCAACCAAAGAGGAGAATAGTCAGAGAAAATTGGGGATGACACAAAGAAGATGATGAATGTAGGAAGTTTGAGAGATACATTAGTCCGTTTAGGCCCCAGTCCTGTAAAGAGATTGCAGGGTATGGGAGTAATAATGCCTGATTAGGAAGGGTGGGAAGAAATCAGAAATGGAGACTACACCAGAGATGTTGCAACATGGACTGTGTTCTACTCAGATTTCAGACTGCAATGTCCTGGGTCTGAGTAGAGAGTACAAAGTACAGAAGCTGCAGAACCACATACACCTCTACCCCGATATAACACGACCCGATATAACACGAATTCGGATATAACGCGGTAAAGCAGTGCTCCGGGGGGGGGGGGGGGGGCTGCACACTCCGGGGGATCAAAGCAAGTTCGATATAACGCGGTTTCACCTATAGCGTGGTAAGATTTTTTGGCTCCTGAGGACAGTGTTATATCGGTAGAGGTGTATTAGTATTATAGGGAGAGCAATCCCTATATATTTAGGTTGCCTAACACTTTCCACTATAAAAAGTTTCTTGCAACCTTTTTCTGAGAAGCTCTCATACCTCCATTATTTTCAGCAGGCCTTCAATATTCAACTGGGGAAAACACTCTCGAGGCTGTAGAAGTGACTTTTCTTTGTCCCATGAAATTCCATTCAGTTTTTTCAGAGACAAACAGTTAAATTGATTTTTTTATCTGCCCTTGCTTATTGCAGTTTGCCGAAATAACTAAACAAGGCTGGACCTGTACTGCTCCCAAAGCAGCACCAGGACAAACTGTACTAGGGGATGCCTGGGAACTGCCAAAGCAGCTATAACAAGTTGGTGAGGCAGGGGAACAGAATCCATCTGAGCTCTTCATCCCCAGAGTCAGCACACGGCCCCAGTGGCCCATGCTTCCCCGCAGGGGAACTCCGAGGGAGCAATCAGGGTGTATCACCTTAATTCTGCTCCCCTTTGCATATATATTATTACACAATATTTAATTACATGATCACATACTATTTTTTCCATTATCTGCATGATACTCCTGCCTCATTCAGTGCACAGAATGGACACATTTGGGGGACAAATGAAGGTTGTACAGGCAGCTATATATCTGGCATTTCCTAACTTTCAAGTGATTGTCTTGCAACCTAAATAACATTTTTTAACATGTATTTTTGTATGTAATTACATATACTACAATTCTCCCTCCTTGAAAAAAAAAAAATCAACCAGGAAGGAAATTAATGCTTACAACCACTATAACTATCATACTGAGCGCCTTTGAAAAATACCAATAGTATTTTTGTGGGAGTTGTTTTCCCCCTTAACAAAATTTATTTCTAACTTTACCATTTTTTGTTGTTGTTTCCAAGGAAAAACAAACTAATTTTTCTTTTTTCAGTTTCTCTTCTTCCCCCTCTCCCTTTTTTTCCAGTGGAAAAAGGGAAAGGAGGGTGAGGAGGGAAGGAAATGAGGGTAAATCAGAACTATGGAAACGCAAAATGGTCAGTTTTCAAACTAAATGAAAGTTTTCTATGGAATTATTGTTTTTTTAAAAGGCCATTTTCTGTCAAAAATATTTTTGACCGAAAATTTCCACCTAGCTCTTATAAGTAACAATCTGCAACACAAGATGGTAGCCATCCAGAATTAACTTTTCTTTTTCTTATAACTTCATGCAGACTGCAAGCTGTGGGTGGAGATTGCCCAGAATGGTTTCTGTTGAGTTGTACTATGTTTCTATATTGTGTATCTTAGCTCTTTGTCTTGGTTATTACTAGTTTGTTTTGATACTTGACCAATTGGTGTTGGTATCAGTCTTTGAATTTGTTCAGCAAGCTTATGAATCACTCATGCACATCACTAGCAATAGTGTAAGAAGAAGTCCCATCCACTGCACAATAATTCCTTGATTCTATATTTTCCTATCCAAAATAATTGTGTCCAGCTAAATGCTTTATTGAGGGACACACTATCAGAAATTTTCTTCTGATGAAAAGCAACCTGACAGGCTTGTTGAGAAGCACCCACTGTGTTCTCTATTTTGGGGAGTGGGGGAGAGAATAGATCTGAACACATCTGCAGGACACACCCCAAAAATAACATTTAAGGAAAGGAATGCGCTGTCCATGTGCTTGTTTTCTTGTGTGAAACTCAGAGTGTACACAACCTACATGCACAGTATTATATATACACACCACATATCTATGGCATGGAGTCCCACTGAAGTCAAGAGATCCACCCATGAAGAGTGCTAATTGCAGGTTCAAGACCTTAGTTACATCAGAACTGGGAAAGGTGAAAGAAAACTAGGACACCGAATGCAAGGACCCAATTCTGCAAAGCTTGACTCACAGGAGTGGTCCCATCAGCTTCAGTGGGATGACATACGTGAGTAAGGATTACTCATATAAGTACATCTCACATGAACTGGCATCATTCTAGTACAATATTATGACACATTAGTCTGCACTAATATGTGGATTGCACTGCCAATTTATGTGAACCATGTTTCAAAGCACTGCAAACACTCCTTCCATGGTCTTTATTTTACTCTCACTGTGGCCACTACCATGATTCCATTGACATATGAAAGGCTGTGCATCAACATCTGCATAAATACACTGGCTTTTTAAAAGGCCTCCTTTTATTTCTTAAACATAAGCAGAAGCAAGTTTAACATTCTGTATCACAAGCTCTGACTCATTCGGTATTTACTTTTTCCCATTGATTAAAGCTTCCACACAGTCGTGAAATTATAGGTTTTTTTTTAAAAAAAACTTCATTTGTTGCCATAAAGTTGTACAAGCCACTGAAGATAAATTAATAGTTTACACTTTATCACTGTCATTTTTGTAATTTGAATTTTAAAAAGCAGATATAAAGAAACATAGTGGAGTGTACTCATCTCATGAGTGCCCCCTTCTAGTTGGGTGTGTACAGGCCTGCACTTTCTCTCCCTGTAGCCCTTCTTGATAAGGGGAGAAATTAAGGACCTAATCCCAATCAACTCAGCCTTGGTATCGAGCTGTATTCCAGGGCTTCCCCCAGAGACAGGGTCCTCGCCCCCTCTGGGAATTTCAGGCCCTAGCTCTCCTGGGTGCCTCAAAGGCCTCTGGGGGTGCCTCAAAGTCCAGACCACTTCCCCCAGTGGCTAATTGAGATTGTGGGAACCTGGGCACACCCACTATCCTAGGTCCCAGCCCAGAGACCCTGTAGATAGCAGCCGTCAGCTGCGTCCCTTTATCTAAGCCATGCCACTATTCTAATTCCCTGCAGCCCTGTACCATATCCACCCTTACCTCAGAGCCTTGTCCTGATGGATTCACAACAACCAGCCCAGAGCACCTTCTCATTCTCCCAGGCTTCTGCCAGCACTGCCCTGTCCAAATCCTGCAGCTCCCTCAGCCATCCACACTCCTCCAGTTCCAGCAAGGAACTGAACTCACTCTGGCCCTCCAGCTCTTCTTATACTAGCCTGCTGGGCCCTGATTGGCTGTGTCCCACACAGCCACTCTAGGCAGCTTGGAGGACCTTCTCCATTGCCTTTTTCTGGGGCAGGGCATAACAGGGCCACAAGGCTTCCAGCAGAAATTATTAAGAAAATACACCGCTACCCCGATATAACTCTGTCCTCGGGAGCCAAAAAATCTTACCATGTTATAGGTGAAACTGCGTTATATCGAACTTGCTTTGATCCGCCGGAGCACGCAGCCACGCCCCCTTGGAGCGCTGCTTTACCGCGTTATATCCGAATTCGTGTTATATCGGGGTAGAGGTGTAACTATTTCAGGCATAATTTGTAACATGGAGTAGTCATGCAAGGAATTGGAGTTATAAAATCATAAATAGTGAAAAATCCCTGAAAGCTTCTGGCTCTTAATTTAGGTTTTATCTGAAGCTGAGAAACATTCTGTGTGAATAATCAATGGAATTTTAAAAATGAATTCACTTTGGCCATGCTTGTGGCCCTTTAAGTCAACATTTTCAAAAGCAGTTACTTGATTTGCAGTGTCTCAGTGTTTGAGTACCCAGACTGATAAACTAAGCACACACAACTCCAACTGAAGGCAATAAGAAAGGGGCAACATGTATGAAAATCATGCTCAAGATGTTTGACTTTGATCACCCAAACCCTCTGGCTTCCAAAATCTGTGATCACATTTGAAAATTTTGCCCTTAGCGTTCACTCCCCATTACAGCTGGCCAAATAATAGATTTTTTTTTGGTTGGTTTGCAATTAAAAAAAAAAAAAGGACAAAAGTTTCGTTTCAGGTCAAACTGAAACAGAAATGTTTGCCAAATTGAAAAGTCAAAACATTTCAATTCAGGTTCAAAGAAAACATTTCAACATTTCCAAAACATTTTGATTTTTGAGGGGTTTCAGTTGAAACTGTTTGGTGAAGTCAACATGAATTTGCAGGTTGACCTACTCGCATTTTTTGGTGAAAAAAATTCAGCCAGCTGTACTCTCCATTTACATTCAGGTGGTTGAATCTTACTGGCTTAAATGTTCATGGAAAGCACAGATACAAGCTGCATGCATGTATATTTGCAAAACTTGAATTGTAAAATTCAGATGTGGGATTGTTTGAGCCTAAATGCTTGTGCGCTTGTAAACCAAGCTAACGTAATGTGGCTCGATTTCCCTATAGTGGCTAGATCACATTTAGAGGGTGATGAGTCTACTAGTTTATGCACCGAGTTCCCTAGCTGAAGCAGTACACATTCATGCTTTTAGACACCGAGGTTTCAGGTTCACTCTTCACAGACGATTCAACCTGGGGCATCATTTCAAGTACTCCCAGTCAAGGAACAGAAACAATACCATATGAAGCAGCACAGCTAACCAACCCAGCTGCAGAAGCTAACAGCTGTTTAGAATTTAGATGCAGTTTGTAAACAGAGCTTTGCATCATTTGACCAGTTCTACCCATAACAATAGTAATTCATAAAGACAAGAACCCTAAGTATATTCATTTCTCTTTTGGGAAAGAAAGGGATATACTATACAGACCTCAGCGGTATATTCTCATCCAAAGTGTGTGCGTTTGTGGGCCCAGTGGGATGACATGTTTTTGAATTAGTTGTCAGTGAATAGGACTTTATGTTGTGCGCCTGCCTTCTTGCTTTCCTGGCTGGCAGATTGCCATGAATGAGGGTTATTCTGTCCTTTTTAAAATTGTTTTTTGAATATAGGTATTTTTCATAAAGCCAGACCTGTTCTTTATTCATAGGGAGCATTCTGTTATGAATGCTGGTGTTGTGCTTTGGGACCGCTGGCCCATGGGCAAGAGCCCTGACTCCTTTCTTGCCCTTCCCTCTCTATTAAAGGAAGAGGGGTTGGGCCGAGCTGGTTAAGGTACTGCCATTAAAAAAATCTGTTCAATTTTAATGTGCAGCTCTCCTTATTAAACTTCTTTATTGCATCCATAGGGGGAAAAAACATACTTGAAATGAAAACCAATGAGTAAAAAAAATAGCCCACACACTTTAGTAGAGCACTCAGGCACACTGCACTTGTGCCTGCAAGTGAATCTATTGCTTTCTCAAATCATGTCAACAGTATAAAGTAGGCATTGAGGGGAATGCCAAAAGGTTCAGACTTAAGGTTTGGGTTGGATAATCACTCAGTAGAAATGCAGCAGCAGTTTTTAGGAAGACCCTGTTTTTATTCTGACTAGGAGATTAAGACTTTTTACATGTGTGGACCTTGCTATTATTTCAGAGGCTGTGGTATCAAAAGATGTGAGACCAATTCCTAAGGTTCTTAATCTTTTCTCAAGCAAAATTCCTATGGGCTTCACTGACTACAAGGGGAGTTTTGCCTGAAGAAAAAAACAAAACGCCTCAACAAAGACCTTAGGATATGGCCCATGGACTATCTGAGAAATTCTGTGGGATAACGTCCTTAAAGGTGGACAGCTCATTACACTATGTGGGGATATAAATGTGAAGGAATTACGCACTATTTAGTCTTTTTGTTTGTTTTTATCCCAAGTGACTCTCACACACTAGTTTCAGGAATAAGGTTTCCTGCCCCATTGAGAAACACAAAGAAATAGTAACACTTGAAACTCTTACCTTGAGCAATACCTAAATCATTCAGCCTTCACATTTGTAACCTCAAATGTCACTCGCCAAAGGTTAGTTTGCCCAACCAGTAACACCTTCAATTCCTGGGCAGATCTTCCAAATCCTGACTTTTCACTCTTTATGCTCTTTTTTTGCATTTCACTCAGGTTGCACCTAACTATCCCCAAATACACACACACTCCTCCCTTTCCTGTTCAAAGAAACCCTATTTGAAAGTCCAAGCTTCAAAATACCTGCATTGTCCAGCTCTATCATTTTCCTTCTTATCCAAGAATCCCTAGTGAGTAATCAAACTAGCACAGATTACAGAATTTAACATTTAATATGGGTGGGTTAAAAAAAAACTGGGAACAAGCCAACTTTTTACTCACTCACAAACTTAGGTCCAGATCATCAGCATGTACCTTGCTGCCTTTTCAAAGGCCAGAGGCCATGAAGCTCACATTCACACAGCATAGATCAGGAATCACAAAGGAGTGTGGATACAAAGACATTTGCAATCTCCCAGTCCCGGATCGGCTGTGTGCTAAAAAGTCTCTCAGTGTAACTTGGAGCACACTTTGGAAATCAAGTAATACCTCAAGGCCTTATAAGAAGCCAGGTACCCTTCTAAACAGTCCTTTCCTTGTCTACTTATTTCCCTAGTTGTATACACACAAATAGTACCCTCATTCTTTTGCACTTTTCAGCAGCTGTGGATTCAACCCTCTTCCAGCCATGAGAACGTTTGACTTTAATTAGGTATTGGCCCTTGGCATGATACATCATGAATGCATTGCAGCTTTATTTAGTCAGTATATTTTCTTCTAATGTATTTCTCTACTGATTTACAAAGAGATTCTCTGCCTTCTCTTTCTCTCTCTCATATACTGTGTATGCACTCTTTTTTTCCTCCCTCTACCAACCTCCTTCCTTCCCATAGCAGTGGACCCTGAGAGTTCCTTAAGAGACAGTGAGGGAAGGAAAAGCCCGAATGGTTTAGGGGACTGATAATTGGATGTTGTGTCCTTTATTTCTAAATTACCAGTTCATATCTGGCCTAAGTCAGTAGAGATGAAAAACCATTACCATGTGACAGCTGTTCAGTGGCCTTTGTTGAAATGAGTTAGATGTCAGTGTCCAATTGCTGGTGGGCACATCATAAAATCTGCCATCACATATGGCCAGTTTTGTAGTTCTGGTGGAGAGAGCAAGGTTTTGAGTGAACTTGGGGACTGGGATTTGAATGAACATGGAGGTGGGTTGCTCCGGGTAGAGAGGCACTTGTACTGCTGCTGCCTATTCTGTGGAAAACACAAACTGCTCCACTCTCCAGCGTTAATCTACTCATCGTGTTTCAATAGCACTAAATTCACTTCTGGGCTAGGTGTGATGCCAGCACATGGACAGAGTCAAACCTCAATTCCTCTTTAGAGGATTTTTTTCCCCTGCCCAACAAATTTCCAAAGAATGAAAGAGTTAATGCCATATTCCTTACGATATATTAGCAGAGCAGGTGGAAGAGCTCCAAGAGCCATGCTGACAATAAGCTGATTAACACTAAATCAACCATCAGTGATCGTGAATATGTAATACTCTATTGCAGGGGTCGGCAACCTCTGGCACGCGGCTCGCCAGGGTAAGCACCCTGGCGGGCCGGGCTAGTTTGTTTACCTGCCGCGTCGGCAGGTTCGGCCGATCGCGGCTCCCACTGGCCGCGGTTCGCCGTCCCAGGCCAATGGGGGCAGCGGGAAGCGGCGCGGGCAAGGGAGGTGCTGGCCGCGGCTTCCCGTCGCCCCCGCTGGCCCGGAGCTGGCCGTGGTTCGCCGCTCCGGGCCAACGGGGGCGACGGGAAGCCGCGGCCAGCACCTCCNCCTCCAGGATACATCCAACCAAAATTGGCAACCCTATCCTTAGCTGATCGTATTAAATTATAATAATTTCTCCCAGCATTGCAGGTGTACCTCCCCAAAGATGACAAACCTGGCTCTGAGCTCACTTGCTCTGGTTTTATACTGGTGTAAACAGATTGATTTCTCTGGGGTTACTCCTGATTTATATCAGTGCAAGCAAGATTAAAACCAGGTCCAATGTGAAAAGAAATTGCCTCTGGCTTGAAAGGTGATTTGCTGCTGTCACCACAGCTAATTCAATGGTAGCAAATGGCAGCTCTCCATTGCTCTTCAATCACACCTCAAAGAAATACGAGGTTGCTTCCTGTTAAGCTTAAAAATAAAGTACATCAGCTTTTACTTGCAAGCCTGAGATCATCATCTAGACACAATCCCCTCCCTTGCAGCAACAACAACGTTTGGTTACATGAAACAGCAATATGAAGGCTATATCTTAAGGAGAAAAAAAAATGAAAATAAGCTCATTTTAACATTATGGCTGCTTGGGTACTTTACTCTAGCGCCCCACCCCACCCTATTTTTACCTGTGCTGCTTGTTTAGTATATTCCCCTGGGTTCATTTATTAGTAATCATTCTCCTCTCATTGACATTTCAACCCTCACTTCTCTAACCTCTTCAAGGCTCGGTTCTGTCCACCTGTCTTTTTGCAGATCTTCCACCACCCTGGTGACATCTCCAAAATTAGATCAGAGTTAACAGCGCGCACACCCCTCCACCCCAAAAACAGATTTGAAGGAGCTATGGAGAGAGGAGTGCAGAGAGAGTCTTGCCTGGTTCAGTTTTGTTCACTTCAGAAAGCCTAAGAACCTAGGACTGATCTACATCTAGCAGGACGCGTCACTACCTGAAGACTGCCATGTTTCATCATTGTGACAGAAACAACAGCATACCACCAGAAAGTGGTCTCTGGCCTCCTGCTGGTCGACTGAACCAATTAAAAAAAAACCTGACCGCAGAAGAAATGAGACCTACCCAGCCCCTGAGGAAAAATAAAAGGACACCACAGTTACATGAGGTAAACTAAACAGCAACCCTACAGCTGAACAGTGTCTTTGTTTGAGAATTCAATGATGACCACCCCAGGGATCTGTAGCAATAACAGTTGTATCTTCCTACATGTGGGAGACACCTGTGATTCCATAATCATTGTTGAGTTGCAAATGCTGAAGTTTTAATGACACCTGCTGTACGGAGGGATTTAAAAAATATATATATAAAACCCAACCCAAACTTTTTTGGGGAGGTATGGGGGGGAGAAAAGGGTAATTTCAGTTAAGAAAAGCACCCCTCTCCAGCCTCTTTACTTTCTTTGCTGAAATCCATCTTTGGGCCCCACCTGGTTGACCAATGTCTGTTGTGTTGGGTTGAGATCTTCAGATCTTGTGAGCTTCTCTGTAGTCGGGTCAGAGATATGGTGATGCATTATGAGAAACTCAAGAGTGCATGAGATTTGTACACAGCATGTGGCCAAAAACCCAACAGTAAAAATGGCAGACACATTCCTCCCCCCAAATAGGTTAGCATCAGATACAGGGTGCATTAAGCATTGAAAGTTGGGGTTCAGGGCACAGGGGACCTGCTAAGGATAGGGTTGCCAATTTTGGTTGGACGTATCCTGGAGGTTTCATCACATGACATACTGTTTAATTAAAGATTAATTTTCAATTCCTGGAGACTCCGGGACAATCCTGGAGAGTTGGCAACCCTAGCTGAGGATGGAGCAGATTCATTTGTGAGTCAGGAGAATGGAAAGACTGGGTCAGGTAGAAGAATGTGACTGTGTTAAGGGAGGCATGGGGAAATGATGGGAAGTCCATATGCAGACAGGGAAAGAGATCTTTAAAAAGTTCAGATATAGAACTGAACTGCTGCAGCTATGGATTTCACCCATCACGAGTTATTTCTATGCTGACGTAACTCACACATTAAACTTTTATTAACAGCATTCAGAACTTTCTATTTTTGCCCAATCCAGGCACTTCAGATTTTCCATAACTGTCATCTAAAGAAGTTTCAGTCCTGAAGCAGAGTGGGAGAAAAACTGCACTGCTTGTAGATATATAATGCATGGTGTCTGAGCTCTGTTATGACATTTATCTTGGAATTCTGATGACATGAACAAACCATCTGAGCTTTACTCCTGTGAGTTTTTAAGGTCACTATATTCCACTTAGATAAAGATATAGGCTTCCTAAGGATAGATGAACCAGGTCTGAATTAACAGGCCAAGAAGACCTCCTCCTTTTGACCTTGAATGGGATATGGACTGCTGGCATAATGTGATGGAATATACAGTACCCTAAATACATCACATAAAATGCTTGCTTTACAAAATAAAAATGGCTGTTTTGAAGATATAAATAATATGCTGCCATATTACCCAGAAATACAGCCATCACTCAGGTTTTTGGTACAATACCCAAAGCCCTTTAAGACAGAAATTATTTATATATAGGCGTAGAAGATGCAAATATCTAGTTAGCAATACATACCCTCCCCTGTGCAATTCTACAACATTTCACTAGGGATTTTTTTATTAGTTATAAGGGAGTAATTTCTGAATATCACATACTGGAATATTGAAAGGCTAAAAAACTTGTTTTATATATTCATTCACCAGGGCTTCCTAATCTTTTACAGTTTATTCAGACTCCTGACCACTGACAGAGTATAATGTGTTATGCCTCAAAGCCCATTTTGTCAAAGGTTATAATGCAGGTTTCACAAAAGCTATGGTTAATGTATTTCTTTTGTTAAGTGACATTTCTTTGAAAGTGCTTTCATCAGTTCCCCACTATATGTTTTCGTATTATTGCACTCAGAAACCAAATATTGTTTTCAAGTATGCGGTTTTAAAAGATGTTGGGAGTTCTCATTGTTGAGATTTTTGCATTTGTATCCCTTTAGAACAGGATTTTCTAAAAAGACGCTGATATTTCCCCCCTTTATAGTTCATGATTAAAATTTAGCACTTAGCCGGGGGGGGGGGGGGGGGGGGGGGGGGGGGGGGGGGGGGAAGAGACGTGGAAGCTGAATTCTAACTCAGGTCTATCCAAAGTCAGAAATGAAAATTTGAGCATTGTCATAGGAATTGAATTGGGGAAATGATTAGAAATAATAGTCACCTTACAATCAAACTCCAGAACCAAGGTACAGTAGCTGAGAATAATCTTCATTGGTTATATTTGGTTCAGGCTTAGAAAGTAGAAATGGACAAATAATTCATAACAAATAGTTTATTAATGGAATATCACTTCTCTTCCCGTTTGCTGATTGTCCACAGACAATGTATATACTATTCAGAATTACTCACCAAATAATTCCTGTGACCATCAGGAACACAGGAATTGCCATACTGAATTCCAGGAGTGGTCCATCTTGTCTCAGACGGTGACTAGCACCAGTGCTTCTGAGGTCAGTGCAAGAAACTCCAGAAAGGACATTTATGGAATAACCTCTCCATAGGGGCAGATTCCTAACCACCATTAAATACAGGTTGGCTTGTGCCATGAAGTTTATATCCCTTATCAGGGCAGGAAGATGGAGAAGGGGTTTCTTTCTACTCCCCTGTACTCTCACTGGAGCAGTTGAGAGGCTTTCTGCTTCTAGCCCCATCAACCAGTCACTTCTCTTGCTGAGGCCGGAGGTGATGATGAGCAGCAATCCTCCTCCTCCTACTGCTGGAGCCAGGGGAATTTCCTCGACAGTTCCACAGCTCTCTGAGGCTCCCGCCCCAGCCTGTTCTTTGTGCTCTAATGATCTATCTGTTAATAACACTATTTTTTTCTGTTCCCTTGTGCATCGGAATGGAGACATCAATATAGAGAGGCCCACCAACTGGGTGAGCAGGCCCGGAAGAAGCAACTAGCCTTGGTATCCCACCCATACTGAGGCATCTGGAGTTTCCTGCCAGCTGCCACAAGGAAACAGTGAAGGAGGGAGGAACTAAGAGGTAGAGGGCTGAAACCACTGAACATCACTGGTGAGAATGGGATTTGGGAGCACACTCTTCATACCAGCACATCCCAATAGAGTTCTGACACAGCTGGGTCTCCAATTCACTCCCAGAACTGCTTTCTGATAAATTCTACTACAATTCCAGCCACTCGCCATGTGACATCAGGCAGAGCAACTATAAACATTGAGCAACCTTGAGCTACGCTCAGGACCCCACAGAATTATATGTGGCTCTAGAGCCCAA
Organism: Platysternon megacephalum; assembly: GCA_003942145.1. Taxonomy (NCBI): domain Eukaryota; kingdom Metazoa; phylum Chordata; order Testudines; family Platysternidae; genus Platysternon; species Platysternon megacephalum. The sequence continues at coordinate 2,395,686 of QXTE01000116.1, forward strand.
ACCTTCAGTCTCAGTGCTTTTGTGGTACTAAGCATGCCTGAATTCAATGTTTGCAGGGAGGTGGGGAAGTGAAGGAGAAGCAGCAAGTGGGGGGAAACGGAGTTTGACTTTTATAAACAGGTTTGGAAGGATTCTATTTTAGTCAGTAAATGCTGATAAACATTCACCGTACTGATGAAAAAATATTTCCATCAATACTTTACCTACCTGTCCATTTCAAGTAAGAAAAATGCAGCTTTGAGAGTTTAGAGTTTTATTTACGACTGTTTACTTTGTATGCTTTGCCATGTGATGCTGAGAATGTGTTACGAAGCTTTAACTTTTTCAATCTCAACATCAGTTTTCATTAAATAATTATTGTCTAACCTCTCCTAAGTCATTTCCCACAGCTGTGAAATTTTAAATTGATAAAATTCTAAAACAAAATGCTTAAAACCCATAAATTTTGCACAATTCTGAAAATGTAAATTAAAAAAAATGCTTAAAAATAAACATGTCAAAATTATAAAAAAAAATTAAAATCTTCTTCCACCAAGCCTAGCTATATATTAGTAAAGATAATCACAGAATATTAGGGTTGGAAGAGACCTCAGGGGGTCATCTAGTCCAACACCCTGCTCAAAGCAGGACCAACACCACCAAATCATCCCAGCCAAGGCTTTGTCAAGCCGGGCCTTAAAAACCTCTAAGGATGGAGATTTCACCATCTCCCTAGGTAACCCATTCCAGTGCTTCACCACCCTCCTAGTGAAATAGTGTTTCCTAATATCCAACCTAGACCTCCCCCACTGCAGCTTGAGACCACTGCTCTGTGTTCTGTCATCTGCCACCACTGAGAACAGCTGAGCTCCATCCTCTTTGGAACCCCCCTTCAGGTAGTTGAAGGCTGCTATCAAATCCCCCTCACTCTTCTCTTCTGCAGACTAAATAAGCCCAGTTCCCTCAGCCTCTCCTCATAAGTTATGTTCCCCAGCCCCTGAATCATTTTTGTTGCCCTCCGCTGGACTCTCTCCAATTTGTCCACATCCCTTCTGTAGTGGGGGGACCAAAGAGGATGTAACTCAGCTGTTCTCAGATGTGGCCACACCAGTGCTGAATAGAGGGGAATAATCACTTCCCTCAATCTGCTGGCAGTGCTCCTACGAATGCAGACCAATATGCCATTGGCAATGAGGGCACACTGCTGACTCATATCCAGCTTCTCGTCCACTGTAACCCCCAGGTCCTTTTATGCAGAACTGCTGCTTAGCCAGTCGGTCCCCAGCCTGTAGCAGCGCATGGGATTCTTCCTTCCTAAGTGCAGGACTCTGCACTTATCCTTGTTGAACCTCATCAGATTTCTTTTGGTCCAATCCTCCAATTTGTCTAGCTCACTCCGGACCCTATCCCTACCCTCCAGCATATCTACCTGTCCCCAGCTTAGTGTCATCTGCGAACGTGTTGAGGGTGCAATTCATCCCATCATCCAGATCATTGATAAAGATGAACAAAACCGGCCCCAGGACCGACCCCTGGGGCACTCTGCTTGATACCAGCTGCCAACTAGACATCGAGACATGGGCTCAACGGGTAGTGATCAAACAATCTACGCAGCTTTCTATCCACCTTATATTCAGTCATCCAATCCATACTACTTTAACTTGCTGGCAAGAATGCTGTGGGAGACCGTATCAAAAGCTTTGCTAAAGTCAAGATATATCACGTTCACCACTTTCCCCATATCCACAGAGCCAGTTATCTCATCATAGAAGGCAATCAGGTTGGTCAGGCATGACTTGCCCTTGGTGAATCCATGTTGACTGTTCCTGATCACCTTCCTCTCCTCCAAGTGCTTGAAAATGGATTCCTTGAGGACCTGCTCCATGATTTTGCAGGGGACTGAAGTGAGGCTGACTGATCTGTAGTTCCCTGGGTTCTCTTTCTTCCCTTTTTTAACTATGGGCACTATATTTGCCTTTTTCCAATTGTCCGGGACCTCCCCTGATCGCCACGAATTTTCAAAGATAATGGCCAATGGTCTACAATCACATCAGCCAACTCCCTCAGCACCCTTGGATGCATTAGATCTGGACCCACGGACTTGTGCATGTCCAGCTTTTCTAAATAGTCCTTAACCTGTTCTTTCACCACTGAGGGCTGCTCACCTCCTCCCCATACTGTGTTACCCAGTGCAGCAGTATGGGAGCTGACCTTGTCTGTGAAGACTGAGATAAAAAAAGCATTGAGTACTTCATCTTTTTCCACATCATCTGTCACTATGTTGCCTCTCCCATTCAGTAAGGGTCCCACACTTTCCCTGACCACCTTCTTGTTGCTAACATACCTGTAGAAACCCTTCTTGTTACCTTTCACATCCCTTGCTAGCTGCAACTCCAGTTGTGCCTTGGCCTTCCTGATTACACCCCTGCATGTTCTAGGGAGGAGTATAAAAATATTGCTAGTCATCTGTCCAAATTCCACTTCTTGTAACTTTCCTTTTTGAGTTTAAGCTCACCAAAGATTTCACTGTTAAGCCAAGCTGGTCGCCTGCCATATTTGCTATTCTTTCTGCACTTCGGGATAAGCCTGAACCAAAACCTGGGAACATTCTGATCTGGATCCATCAGTCATAAAATGGGCCGTATGGCAACAGCTGGATCTGAAGATCCCTATGCTGCCTAGATCTGGTTGGATGATGAAAAAAATATATTCACAAGTAATTTATTTAGCAACTGATGGGGGGGGCTACAAAGACTTTATATAAGGAATATTATCAAGCCATATATAAAACTGGTCAAATAATGAAAAAGAACACCACAGATAATTTCATCATTAATTGATTAAAACCAATTTAATCTGTTCCTGGGCAGACTGTTCATTGTTTCCCCCATTCTTTTAATTTTTCTGGGTCATGTATTTGTTTGTTTTAACAGAGAAATAGGTGAAATAAGGCAACACATTTTCAGACTTTTCAAACTAAACCAATAGAAAAAGTTTGCAAATATTTGGTAAATCTTTGCTTAAACTGACTGATGCTAAATCCCAATAAAACTCAAAGCTGCACAGTTTGAGCATAGTTCCTGTGCATCTGGCAGCAAATATTTTGCTTTTAGACGTAACTTCTGTGGAGTAAGTATGGCTTTGAAAAAATGCCGCTGAATTCACATTGTTCACAGACTTGCCACAAAGAATCTTGCCAATGCAAGGAAACTTAACGACTCCTAATGCAGAGGCTTTTAAACTCATGAAACAAGGGGCTGTGTAGTTTCTGCCAGCAGAAGGTATAAAAGCCGTTCATGTTTTACCATTACACCCCATGAAAAAGTACAAAGCAGCACAAATTTCAAACAGCTAAATGTAACAGAGACCAAACATTTTAATACTTTTGCCAGGTAAGTTAACAGAGAAGAGCAACAGGACAGTGGATATGCCGTTAGGCCCTGACCTTGTGCTGGGATCCACTGGGACAGATCCTGGCATTATACGGGTTGCCACTGACTTCAGTAGGAATCTGCATAGACACAAGGAGTCCACACTAGCAGATACCAATGCAGGAACTGCTTATTTCTTTGGTATTTTACATATTTGATTCCTTTTAGCTAATTCAGCAACTGCAGATTCATAAAGAAAAGCTTCCCCCTTTGAGAGAGGCAAAAGCAAAATGTAATTTTAACAAAGACGACCAAGGAAAGGACTTACTTAGGGCTAGCTTCTTTGGATTTCTTTCTTGAGCTAGTAGGAATTCTTCTTCTCCCCCTGAGAAAATTTTTAAATTTTTGCCAAAAGCTGGATTTTTTTTGGGGGGGGGGGGGGGGGGGGGGGGGGG
>QXTE01000116.1:2401606-2465935 GCA_003942145.1 Platysternon megacephalum
TTGGACCTCCATTCCCAAGCAACCTTCCTCTCTCACAAAGTGCCTGCAGAATTCCTCCTCCTATACAACCCTCCTCCTTTTAACCAACGCTCCCCATCCACCCCAGGCAGGACTGGTATCACCTAACTACCTGCTGGTATCTCTCACCAGGCTCAATTAACCCCTTGACATGAGCAGGCTGCTGGTCACAGGGGCTAAGCACCCTGTGACAAGATAGAAGGGGCCTTTCCACCCATATAACTCTGTGCACACTATGCACACTAGGGGAGTTCCAATGTAGCTATATCGGTAAAACAATCACACCCCTAACCAAAATATTTACACTGTAAAAAACCCCACCTGTGTGTAGACTAGCCTTGGTTTCCAGGGCCTCTTTACTAAGACTGCCAATCAGAACTGAGGATATGTCTTCAGTGGAAAAAAAAGTGTATTCTTAACTCGGTTTAGCTAACCCACGTTAGTTATCTTGAGTTGAAACAGCAGTGAAAACACAGCAAGTTTGCTTTTAAGTTGGGTTAGCAGCTCAAGTTCAACCCCAGTCTCCCCTATAGAGCCAATAGTTCAAGTAGAGTTGCTGTGTCTTCACTGCTTTTTTAACCCAAGTTAGCTAATCCAATTTAAGAACACTTTTTTTTTTTGCAGTGAAGACACTCTTAATGATGGTAGCATACCTGTCACCTCTGGCTTTTAGCCTATGGACTCAGGCTTTGTGGGCAGAAGAAGAGGTAGAAATTCTCAGGCCCGCAGCTCAGCTTCTATAACAGGGGTCGGCAACCTTTCAGAAGTGGTGTGCCGAATCTTCATTTATTCACTCTAATTTAAGGTTTCGCATGCCAGTAATACATTTTAACGTTTTTAGAAGGTCTCTTTCTATAAGTCTGTAATATATAACTAAACTAGTGTTGTACGTAAAGTAAATAAGGTTTTCAAAATGTTTAAAAAGCTTCATTTAAAATTTAATTAAAATGCAGAGCCTCCAGGACTGGTAGCCAAGACCCGGTCAGTGTGAGTGCCACTGAAAATCCGCTCGTGTGCCGCCTTCGGCACACGTGCCATAGGTTGCTTACCCCTGTTCTATAACTTTAAGACTTTCAGTAGTGGCAAGGGCTGATTTCTATAGTATTCTGAACTTTCTGAACCACTATTTAGGGTGGCCACTAGTCACAGGGCCTCTGTAATCTCAACAATTCCCAAGGTGATCTAGAAAGTTGAGCCCTGTCCAGAAAGGCTGTTAAGAAACTCTTGAGTCAGGAGACCCACCATTGCAGGATAAGATTAAAGACTCCAGCTCTTTTATTTCCCATTGTAGGCAGGTATAGCAAGGTGGTGGTGCATGTGGTGTGTGTGGTTTGAATATCATGTGCATTAGGAACTGAACTGAGACCAAACTTCTTTCACAAAGGCCAAACAGCCAATGTGATTCAGTTTTCAATATAACCCATAAGCCATCAGCTCCAACTCTGTGCACAGTAGATCCTCTCCAGTTCACTACTGACAAGGGATGGCTTTGGTGAATATATACAATAATCAAGACCTATGATATGAAACCTGTGGCTTTTTTCCATCTACAAGAATGGTCCAGCATACTTTAAGAGCAATAAGAAAAATGGCATCCCCCCAAACATTGCAGATACAGCTTCAGGATCTCTTTTCATCTATTTTCCCCTCTACAATGGATGGGTGAAAGCTAAAAGGAAGCATTGAACCATGTATACCAATGCATTATTGGCATCTCCTCTTCAGAGCTCTTTAAAAAAAGTACATCAATTCAGCTTTAACAATGCAACAAAGACTTGCAAAATATCCTTTTCTGCAGGTTTCTACCAAAGGATCTGAGAAGCAATCAAGCCAGACATCTGCTAGAAGGGCAGCAAAAAAAGAGCCTAGCCAGAGATATTAAAGATATAGGTAAGCTAGCCCGTTCTCTCAAGTGAAGCCTGAAATGCTTTTATCATGTAGTGAATCCTGTAAGACAGAGAACAAATACCCTGCTAAAATCAATTCTATATTCAACAGGTGTTTTTAATCACAGCTTCGGTGATGATTATACACTGTTTTTCTTTCAGAAAAGGGAAAGGACTTTTTCCCCCCGTTTTCCTTTTATCAAGTCAGATTTGCCTCATCCGCTGTTCAGTGTGACACATGAAATGTTATTGTACCTGCTGAGCAACTGCAAATATCTACCAAAAAGTTAAGGGGCGAGGGAAAGAGACACTAACCACACACACAAAAAATTGAAATTCAATCTTTGTGCTTTTCAGATTGCTTTGGCACTGCTGCCTCAGCACTGAGAGGTTTTTCCAGTGGGAACGTGCCCACCATTTGCACAAAGCACTTAAAAGCTTTCTAAATGTTATATCAGCAGCTTTGCGAAGCTGGGGATATTTACTGAAGCCACAGTAGTTACAATTTTGTTAAAAACTATTTCATCTCTCTCTCACTCCCCGTGTAATGCCAGTGTTTGTATGTCTGTAGTTTCCCGAATCTCTGATGTTTGTTTGCTTGATGTGCAAATGAATTTTGTTTTGCTGCTATGAGATGGTCATCCAGGGTACCTTTCCATTTACAACCCAATGCCTCATTGCACCTGCCGGAGGGGGGGAAAACACCACTATTAATGGGGATCTGCTTCTTGCCATGGCTTTCAGCCATAACCTTCCAATATGCTATGATGAGCTAATCAAATACTATACAGGAGTAAGAGAAAATGCATTTTAAATTGAGCGATAATTATCTGGTAATATCATCTTTGGCTTTTTTCAATCATTGTTTCTTTCCAGCCTGCCACTGTTGTAAGAGTTTATCTATTAAAATTCAAATTAGGTAATAAATGGCCATATAAATGTACTTTTTGTACATATACAGTTTTACTGCATTGCCATGCTTTACAGGATGTTGAATCTACATGCAGCATCCCTTGTAAATGTACTTCTGGTGTCCCTCTTCATTAATGGGATTGGTGCACAGAGTTCTTCGTAATGGGTCCCCCAGTATGTCTCTTCATCAAAACATTGAACAGAGCAGGGGGGTGGAGGGTGTTTAATTATGAGGCTAAACTTCTTGAAAGCAGCTTTGAGCAGTTTTTAAAGTTTCAGAAGCACAGAGAGGAGGATACAGTACAACAGAGCTGCCATAATCCCCTCACTTGGGCTTGTCATCGTAGCTTCACTAAATTGCATAGGAAAATGTGATTTCTCAGAGCTTTGGGCCATGTTGCTTTGAGAGTTCCAGCTGAGCACAGCTCTGCTAGGCACTGAACTGACAGTCTGAGTTTATGGGGGTGGCCATACTGCTTCCTCTGCGGCCCCTTTGCCACCTCATCTACAGATAATTCTGTATGGATTATTCACAGATCCATCTACTGGCTGGAGGCAAGGAACGTCCAGGCTGATACCGGATGAATAGACGATGCTGAGAAAAAATAAATGAGTAAAACAAAGTAGAAGGATGAAGAAAAAAGACTTTGGGCAGCAGCCAACCCCCCCAAGCCTAGTTACTAATGGCATTCTTTATGCTTCCTAAATAAGCATTTCTATTTTTAATGGGCCACGTAGTTAAACTTACAAAATAGCAGAGGCTTGGCTCATACTCTACTCCTTTTGGGCAGACTATCATGAAAGAAAAGGCCCTAGGTAAAGTGGTAGGAGAGACATTCTGTTTGTATCCTGAGTCTCCAATTATATATATATAGGAAAGAGAAACTCTTTCTTGCACACTCTTTCCCATCATCAGATACGTAACCCATATCCCACAAGTCTCTCCTGTTCCAGAGTTATGTTAATTGCATTGTATTTGACTGTAGTAATCATATTTTTAAACTGTTACTAGAACAGTCAGATAAGAACAAAATGCTAATTACACTGCTGTAAAGATTTTGGGCTCAATTCTGCTCTCATCCTGGTTTCATACTCTTAATTCCACTACAGTCAATGGAATTACTTCTGATTTAAACTAGAATAAGTGAGAACAGAATCAGGGGAGATTATTCAGATCAAAGATTTTGGTTTGGGTCCATCCCTAAACATCTGGTCTGACTAGAACTAGGAAGTACTGAAAATCCTGGGAAAGCCTGTTCGGGTGATATTTTCAAGTTAGTCCCAAAAGATCTAGGTAGTTTAGCTAATTTTCAAACATTTGGTGTAATTACACCAGTATCTTTGAACCTTATAAAAATATAAACTTATTGGTGCCAATCTTGCACTTTGTGCTACTTAGCCAGCAGCTAGACAGGTTTTGTTTTAATATTGATCAAACTTAGATCCAAACTTTTTCCCATTCTTATATTAAAAAGGGAATGTGTTTCCAGGGAGGTAACAGGCATCAATAAGTCAGACCAGGACAGGCTAGACAGGCCCTATTAGATGCAAATTCTTGATCTAGAAGCACTCAAAAATACCCTTTCCCGGTACTCTATCATGGTTGGCTTTTGGTGACAGGATTTGAAAACACTAAGTAGTAAATAGATAGCCTTAATACTGTAGCCGTTGGGCTCTATCCTGAGGTGTATCGAGTTTACACTTGGTACAGCTGAAGAAAAAAGGGGGAAGGTGGACCAAAGCCATCTTTCCACTGCTCCAATTTTAGGTCAGTGAGAGGTTGAAACTGCCACAGGCATATCTTAGAGTAACCTCAGGTCTGTGCTAAGTGAAACTGTCTGCAGCCAGAAGCTGCGCCATCTGACGATCTGGTAAAGAGACAGGCGCTCTGCCCCACCCCAGGCATGCCCTATTCCTAGCTCTCTCGGGCCCCAACATGCCCCTAGGCAGAGGTGAAGGATGGGTAGCACAGAGCTAGTTACCCTGTCTTTGCAATGCCCCTGTGTCAGAAGGAATCCTTGACTGCTCCATGAGGACATGCTTTCGGGCTGCTTTGCATGGCAGCACAAAGCAGCCAGAAAAGGTGCTGAGAAGTGTGTCCCTCGTTCCATCGAGGCAGGAAATCCCTCACTTAAAGTAGTACAGACATTATAGACATCTAAGTCCATTCCTCTGCCAAGTGCAAGATTTTTCCATCTGCTGTATTCTTGGGTGCTTTATTTATACTAATTCAGGGGTTCTCAAACTTCATTGCACTGCAACCCCCTTCTGACAACAAAAATTACTACACGATCCCAGGAGGGGAGACCGATGCCTGAGCCCGCCTGAGCTCTGCCACGCTGGGTGGGGAAGGGCCAAAGCGCGAACCCCACTGCCCCGGGTGGGAGGACCGAAGCCAAAGGGCTTCAGCCCCAGGCAGGGGGCCTGTAACCCGAGCACCGCTACCCAGGGCTGAAGTTCTCAGGCTTCGGCTTCAGCCCTAGGAGGTGGGGCTCAGGCTTCTGCATTGGGCCCCAGCAAATCTAAGCCAGCCCTGGCGGACCCACAGTTTGAAAACCGCTGCACTAATTTTTAAATGTGCAAAAAAATGGAGCTCTCCCCCTGCTTTGGAAGACTAGTCCAGCATCTAAGAGAGTACTAGACTGCCAGATATTGGCACATTTTACTTCAAGACTGGACAGCCCTACTTCTTAGATATACAGTCCTGCAGCCTAGCAGAAGAGAAGCAAAAACAACATTATGCAGTACTGTAATTGGAACACTTTGCCCTCAAGTCCAGCAGACAAGTTCTGCAATGAAGTAAGAGGGATGAAATATGAGAATCCCTGTCTCTCAACCAGCCAGGAATAAATGTTCAGTACACTGTGCCACTAAAAAATGAAATTTTAAATTGCACAATGCATCGATCTTTAGATTCATCAGCAAGCAGGCTTTGAGCTTGGCCATCTTATTTCGAAACCTGAAAGTTTACACTTTTTTCCCCATTGTTTAGGGAGAAAGAAAAGTACTGTTATGAGAGGTAATAGCTGATGGAGATAGACTAGTCGGGGGAGGATATTCCTTTTAACTACACCCACAACCCCTAGGAAGAAATGTGAAAGCTGTTTCCATCTGGCAGGGTCCTCATCAATCTGCTTTTAACTTGGTTTATAATTAGCCCTAAACAGATTTCTCAAATTAGGCATAGTTTTAACTCCTACTATCCTTGAGAACTGAAATGAGATGTGAGGGACATGGGCACCACCTACTGTACAGCTATTTGAACCAGTAAAACCAGAGCTTGATTAAAGCTGAACTGCAAATCGCAAAAGCTCTCTCAATATGTGTTCAAATGATTGTATCAGCCTGCGAACCAACGATTGGTCTGAGAGATCAATTGGGGTGATTGGGCAGAGACGTGCATTATGGGTCACCTTTTGGCTGCATGATGCTCAATGGCGCACAACAGAAAAGATGCCTGCAGAGAGAGGAAGATGGGACAGACATTTTACACCCTGGTTTTGGCTCCCACAGAGATTCCACTTAGGGCCTGATTTAGAACGGTATTTAGGCACCTAACTGCCGACAGGCATCTAGTGGGATTTTCAAAAGTGCCTAAGCAGGTAGATGCCTTACTCCCATTGAAAGCCTTAAGCCCTCCACTAGAGCAGCGGAGAAGAAATCAGAGGCTAAATGTAGGACCTAGTGGCACGGTATCCATATTTGCTTCAAAGGACTAAAGGTGGGCAAGTATGGAATAACTAGGAAGAAATGAAAAAACGCTGCCTACTCCCACCTCAAAGTAAGGAGGAAGAGGAGGAACGGGACAAAGACGGAGAGAATAAGATTTCTGAGGTGAGGAGAGAGGAAAAACTATTTGCTCTCCTCCCAGCTCAGATTTCACTACGGTTGTATTTAAATCCTTTCCCTTGCTTGGACAGTTATGCCCTGCTGGGTTTTAAATTTTTGTTACAAAAAATATTACCTAACTTGTAACCACAGAAAAGTGGCAAAAGTGCATTGTCTGTCCAGATTCTTGATTTCTATTGCATGCAAGGGGGAAAACATTTGAAAAATTAAGTAAAGGAAAATTCCAAGGAAATAACGTTTTGTATTATTGGCAAAATATCGCTATTCCCCATAAAGCACCTAGAGATGATCATCCAAGAAAGCAAGAGAGTCCTGTGGCACCTTTAAGACTAACACATGTATTGGAGCATAAGCTTTTGTGAGCGAATACCCACTTCGTCAGACGCATGTAATGGAAATTTCCAGAGGCAGGTATAAATATGCAGGCAAGAATCAGTCTGGAGATAACGAGGTTAGTTCAATCAGGGAGGGTGAGGTCCTCTGCTAGCACCCACGAAAGCTTATGCTCCAATACATCTGTTAGTCTTAAAGGTGCCACAGGACTCTCGGTTGCTTTTTACAGATCCAGACTAACACGGCTCCCCCTCTGATTCTTCATCCAAGAAAGTTGCTTGATGAGGCAAATATTGCAACACTTTTGTTTTTAACACAGAGGCAATCCCTGAGCCACAAGGAAAGGTCATGGAACGTCCCATGTTCCTGTAGAATTAGATTGGGGTAGACGGAGAATTCTCAGTTCTGTCAAGACAAAAAACCATTCATCCCCTCCTCACACTCTTGGCAGCACAAACTTACGTGATCTCATTTCAGTAAGAAAGAGACATCCCAGGAGACTTGCTGCAAAGTATGGAATGTAAAGTGATTTCTTCTGTATGTTTGTGGAAACTTCATTTACAAACACCTCTTTAGCGGCTGGGCCTACACACTACCTTTTATGCATTTGTGTTTTCATTTATTTACTGATGTCTAGTTTGTAAAATCTCAAAATAGTTTTAACCAGGAAAGAGGTGTCATCAGAATCACTTACTACTGTGCAATTTGCTTAGAACTGCAACTGTTTTATTTTAATTTCTCTCCGGCCCATCAAAACTAAAGGCAGCTGTCCCTAGACCACTTTTCTAATTCCTTCCCTTGATTCCCACCCCCCCCCAAAAAATTACTATATACTGGTCTTAATCCACGCTTGCAACTCCCATTGACAGCCATAGATTTGAATATAGATAAAAGGCAATACAAAATAAGGACTTAAGGGTCAAATCATCCCATAAAACTCTGGGAGTAGAAAGAATGAAAAGCTTGCTGAGTTCTGACATGGGAGAAGCACAGCCTCCATTGCAGCATCCCTGCGAGCCCCAGAAAAGCCCCTAAACAGGAGCTGCTTGAGGATCATGATCTACAGTAGGGTGGGTGGGCAGGCCGGATGGCCATTCTCTTGCAGCATTGTGTCCCGTTTCCTCACTGCTCTTGTTGAGATAATTAGTATATGTAATTTACACATTAGTATAGCATTTACACAGAGGCTTCACCAATCCATGCTATAGAACCCCTTTACATGGGCAATGGAGGTTCTGGGACCCATGGGAGGGGGTGCAGGAGATGACGAGTGCAAAACCGAGCCGGAAGCCAGTGCAAAGATGGGCCTGTGCCTCTTTAGATCTCCACCTGGGGCAATCTGGGAGGTGAGCCCACAGATTCCAATACTCTGATGCAGGTCATCCATGGGCTAAGGGACTTAGGCCCTAATTCAGCACCGCATTTACATAGATGCTTAACTTTACACACCCCTGACTGATTCTATCCCTATTCAGCTAAGCACATGAGCATGAGTTGAACTTTAAATACATAAATGGCCCCACTGAAGTACCTGGCACCGAAGCGCATGCTTAAATTAAGCATGTGTTTAAGTGATTCAATGATTTGGGACCATAACACACATACCCCCCAATTTTGAGTGGCCAAAATCATTACCACTGGCTAACCCATTCCTGATCCCCTATTCAGTTAATACTTTGCATTCATAAAATAAGTTAACTTAGTTTTATTTGACCAAATCAACCTGAGCAGATATTGTAACATTTTCACTGTAGACTTTTTTTAAACACAAAGAAAAGGATGACAGTAGAAGGATGATAATGATAGAACTAGAAATGACAGACGCAACGGTGACTGCCAAAGGCATTTCCCCTCTCCCCCCACAACAAAAGTGAGTTTCTATCAAACTTCTGAAATGACTGCATTTTGAAACTAGGCTCAGTTCATGTTAAAAGGAAGCAGTTATTACTTCTTCATTCATATAAATTCATTTTATGGTGAAAGTTGGGTACAACATTCACTGTAACAGAAAATATTTAAAAATCCAAATACACTCAAACCTCAAGCTAGAGATACTGTACTTTAAAATTCCTTATGTTTTAGTCAATATTAATTTTATATAATTATGTATAGAAAGATTGGACAAACATATATATGTAAATAAATGGATATATACATTAATATATACAAATAAATAGAAAACATTACACTGGCCAAGGATTCAGTCTTACATACCCTAGACCGCAAGGTCATTTTAAGAAGATAAATTCTACATTGGTCCATTTGTCAGGAGAAGTTCTATTTTTTTTAAACAAAGTGACAACTATGTCAAGCTTCTTGAGGCTGGGCCCCTTGTAAGTAATGGAACCATCAAATCCCATGCAAGGGAAATATCCCATGCCGCACCACCTTATATTCCACATATCATTTTGGAATACTACGTGATTGGAGGAAGGATGGTGGAGTGGTTAGGGTGCTGGTCTTGAACCCCAGAGACTTGCATTCAATTCCCAGCTCAGCAACAAACTTCTCATGTGACCTTGGGCAAGTCACTTAAGCGAACCTTTAAAATGGGAATAATACATCACTAATTCACAAGGGTGTTGTGAGGATAAAATCCTTCAATGACTGTGACAGGCTCAGATGCTACAGTATCTGAGTATCTAGATAGATATCTAAATGATTGTGTCAAAATAATATTTTTACTATTTATATAATGAAATAAAGAACCACTATCAACACACATTTACATCACCATATTGAGGTAACAGCAATATACAGTAGGACAGAAATATGGTTTTGCAATTAAGGTATAATAAGGGGAGTCAGGAGATATGGGATCTGTTCCCATTTTTGCAACAAGCGATGTGACATTGTACAAGCCACTTAATCTCTCGATGCCCACAACTGCCCATCTCTAAACTGGGGATAACCACATACCCCCTACCACACCAGTAGCCCAAGGTCACACCCATAGTTGATATAAATATAATGACTGGTACGTCAATTCTGTCTTCTTGAACAGAAATTAGTATTTTATCTGATGCTATTTTGGACATTTGTGTGTACCCATATTTAATCACTGTCCAACATCTAGGGTAATGAGACACTGTACATAACAATCCTTTTGCCAGCTCTTTTCATTCATGATTTGAACCATCAAGCAATCCTCAGAAAGCCATGTGTGAGGGCCGCATGCCATCCAGCCATCTAACTGGAGACACAATACATGCAAGTTGCTGCCAGAGCATATGGAGTTTTCTATAGGACCATATCTTGCCACAAAACCCATCGCCAGCCCACACTACCTCCACCTTGCCTGCAAGCTCAGGCAACGGGAGTGAGGCAGGATTTTCTGTGGCGACTACCAGTAACTACATTAAGAGGTTCTTTGGAGCCAGTATGTGGATGGATCCTGGCTGTGGGATAGATTTTCAAAAGGGTTTAGCTCCCACAATTAGGGCCACATCTTTGTAAATGCTCAGCTCCCATTTAGACACCAAAATAAGTGGGAAGATTTTGAAAAAAAAACTCAGCATGTTGAGCGAAAATGTGGTCTTGAGCTCTTAGTGTCAGATTTTCAAAGTATGTGTGCAGGGCTGGGAGGCAGGAACCAGGGTCACAAAAGCCACCCCAGCCCTTAAGCTGGGGTAGAGGCTGTGGAGTAGTTCTTATATCATCCACAACCAAGGGTGGGGCTTTCCTCTCCGAACATCAGAAACACACATACACACAACACAGCCTTACTAGTGAGGCCCCGAGGTCAGCATCTTACTCTTTCATCTCACAATTCTAAGGCAATCAGTCCTCAATCCTGGGCAGGGATAAGAATGGCCATGATGGATCAGACCAATGGTCCATCTAGCCCAGTATCCTGTCCTCTAACAGTGGCTGGTGCCAGGTGCTTCAGAGGGAATGAACAGAACAGGGCAATTTATTGAGTGATCCATTCCCAGTTGTCCAGTCGCAGTTTCTGGCAGTCAGAGGTTTAGGGATACCCAGAGCATGGGGTTGCATCCCTGATTATGTTGGTAATAGCCACTGATGGACCTATCCTCCAGGAACTTCCCTCATTCTTTTTTGAGCCCAACTCTATTTCTGGCCTTCACAACATCCCCTGAAAACGAGTTCCACAGGTTGACTGCGTTGTGTGAAGTACTTCCTTCTGTTTGTTTTAAACCTGCTACCTATTAATTTCATTGGGTGACCCATGGTTCTTGATGAGGGTAAATAACACTTCCCTATTCACTTTCTCTATACCATTCATGATTTTATAGATGTCTATCAGATCAGTCTCAGTCTTTTTAATCTCTCCCCATATGGAAGCTGTTCCATACCCCTGTGTGTTGCCCTTCTCTATACATTTTCCAATTCTAATATATCTTTTTTTGAGATGGGACAATCACAACTGCACTCAGTATTCAAGGTGTGGGCATACCATAGATTTATATAGTGGCATTATATTTCCTGCTTTATTATCTATCCCTCTCCTAATGGTTCCTATTACTGTTATCCTTTTTGACTGCTACTGCACTTTGAGCAGATCTTTTCAGAGTACTATCCACAGTGACGCCAAGATCTCCTTCTTAAGTGATAACCACTAATTTAGACCCCATTGTTTTGTATGGATAGGCAGGATTATGTTTTACAATGTGCACTACTTTGCACTTATCAACTTTGAATTTCATTTGCTCTTTTCTTGCCTAGTCACCCAATTTAGTGAGCTCCCTTTGTAACTCTTCAGTCAGTTTTGGACTTTATTGATCAAGGATCCATAGATCTTGAGTAATCTTACCGTTCTCTCTATTGGATGGAATCCCACAAGGTGTCCCTTCAAAGTATTCAGCCCTTTCAAAATAAAATAAAATAAAATATTTATGTCCTATCTCTGCAGATCTTGAGGGGAGGTGGGAAGATAGCATCAGTTAAAACTCTGATCCTGCTCCATTTAAAGTCAATAACACTGGGAATTGGCTTCAACAAAATCACGATCAACGAGAGGCTACCACAGCTATATCTTAGTGTTCAGCAAGGGAAGCAAAATTTTAAGTGACTATAGGAGCGATATCCTAGATGCTCATTAGTTTTCTACCAAATCCAACCAATTGATGCTGCAAATACTGAAAGAAAAAATGCTAAAGCTTGAGAGTTTTGATCCAAAATTGCTTATTTTAATTTGAACATGGGACTTTCAACAACAAAGCACAGACCCCTAGGAGCAAAAGGATAAACTTCCTCAGTTGTCATTAGTTCTAGTTAGTAGTAGGGTGTTATCCTATGTTGACCAGCCAATAGAGGAGGCATGACATGCTTTGCAAACCTGCCAGAGAGAGATTTGAATAATTCAGATAAACTTTTGATAAACATCTGGGGTCTAGATCCTGCAAGTTCCCACTGAGTTTAATGGGAGTTTTGGCAATGCAATGAATACTGAATCAGGCCTCTGAATTTTTTGATGCATACCCAAATTGATCTTGAAACTTGGGAAATTTGCCCAACACTAATAATATTCTCTGGATATTTTGAAATATGTTTCTTTCCCCAGAATTACTGACACAAAGACTTTTTTGCTTTTGAATGCAGATAAGGTTTTCATTCACCTACATCCCAATGCACTTCAGTTTTTTCCCCTCTTTGTGGCTGTCAGACTGTAGAGAGGGTCCTTCAGTGAAGGAAATAGAAACGGTGTCATTTTCATTTCAGTGCATACAAGCCTTTTATTTGTAAAAAAAATGTATGTTTTCCCATTAGACTCCGGTAAGAAAGTAGATCTAAAAAGTAGCAGTGCACTGACAACCCAGGAAGTTTTTGGAGAGTGTTGGGGACAACTTTCTGGTGCAAATTCTGAAGGAACCAACCAGGGGATGTGCTTCTCTTGACCTGCTGCTCACAAAACAGGGAAGAATTGGTAGGAGAAGTAGAAGTGGGTGGCAACCTGGGCAGCAGTGACCATGAGATGTCCGAGTTCAGGATCCTGGCAAAAGGAAGAAAGAAGAGCAGCAGAATACAGACCCTGGACTTCAGCAAAGCAGACTGACTCCCTCAGGGATGGGCAGGATCCCCTGGAGGCTAATATGAGGGGGAAAGGAGTCCAGGAGAGCTGGCTGTATTTTAAAGAAGCCTTCTTGAGGCCACAGGAACAAACCATTCCAATCTTCAGAAAGAATAGCAAATATGGCAGGCGACCAGCTTGGCTTAACAGAGAAATCTTTGCTGAGCTTAAATACAAAAAGGAAGCTTACAAGAAGTGGAAACTTGGACAGATGACTAGGGAGGAGTATAAAAATATTGCTTGAGCATGCAAGGGTGTAATTAGGAAGGCCAAAGCACAATTGGAGTTGCAGCTAGCAAGGGATGGGAAGGGTTGCAAGATGGGTTTCTACAGGTATGTTAGCAACAAGAAGTTTGGTCAGGGAAAGTGTGGGACCCTTACTGAGTGGGGGAGGCAAACTAGTAACAGACAATGAACTCAATGCTTTTTTTGCCTCGGACTTCACAGACAAGATCAGCTCCCAAACTGCTGCACTGGGCAGCACAGTATAGGGAGGAGGTGAGCAGCCCTCAGTGGTGAAAGAACAGGTTAAGGACTATTTAGAAAAGCTGGACATGCACAAGTCCATGGGTCCAGATCTAATGCATCCAAGGGTGCTGAGGGAGGTGGCTGATGTGATTGCAGAGCCATTGGCCATTATATTTGAAAACACGTGGTGATCGGGAGAGGTCCTCGATGATTGGAAAAAGGCAAATATAGTGTCCGTCTTTAAAAAAGGGAAGAATGAGAATCTGGGGAACTACAGACTCACCTCAGTCCCTGGAAAAAATCATGGAGCAGGTCCTCAAGGAATCCATTTTGAAGCACTTGGAGGAGAGGAAGGTGATCAGGAACAGTCAACATGGATTCACCAAGGGCAAGTCATGCCTGACCAACCTGATTGCCTTCTACAATGAGATAATTGGCTCTGTGGATATGGGGAAAGCGGTGGATGTGATATATCTTGACTTTAGCAAAGCTTTTGCTACTGTCTCCCACAGTATTCTTGCCAGAAAATTAAAAAAGTATGGATTGGATGAATGGACTATAAGCTGGCTAGAAAGCTGGCTAGATCGTCGGGCTCAATAGGCAGTGATCAACGGCTCGATGTTTAGTTGGCAGCTGGTATCAAGTGGAGTGCCTCAGGTGTCTGTCTTGGGGCCAGTCTTGCTCAACATCTTCATTAATGATCTGGAGGATGGTGTGGATTGCACCCTCAGCAAGTTCGTGGATGACACTAAGCTGGGGGGAGAGGTAGATACACTGGAGGGTAGGAATAGGGTCCAGAGTGACCTAGACAAATTGGATGATCCGGCCAAAAGAAATCTGATGAGGTTCAACAAGGACAAGTGCAGAGTCCTGCAATTAGGACCGAAGAATCCCATGCACTGCTACAGGCTGGGGACCAACTGGCTAAGTGGCAGTTCTGCAGAAAAGGACCTGGGGATTATAGTGGATGAGAAGCTGGATATGAGTCAACAGTGTGCCCTTGTTGCCAAGAAGGCTAACGGCATAATGGGCTGCATTAGTGGAAGCATTACCAGCAGATCGAGGGAAGTGATTATTCCCCTCTATTCGGCACTGGTGAGGTCACATCTGGAGTATTGTGTCCAGTTTTGGGCCCCCCACTACAGAAAAGATGTGGACAAATTAGAGAGAGTCCAGCGGAGGACAACGAAAATGATTAGGGGCTGGGACACAACTTATGAGGAGAGGCTGAGGGAACTGGGCTTATTTAGTCTGCAGAAGAGAAGAGTGAGAGGGGATTTGCTAGCAGTCTTCAACTACCTGAAGGGGGGTTCCAAAGAGGATGGAGCTAGGCTCTTCTCAGTTGTGGTAGATGACAGAACAAGGAGCAATGGTCTCAAATTGCAGTGGGGGAGATGTAGGTTGGATATTAGGAAAAATTATTTCACTATGGTGAAACACTGGAATGGGTTACCTAGGGAGATGGTGAAACACTGGAATGGGTTACCTAGGGAGATGGTGAAATCTCCATCCTTAGAGGTTTTTAAGGCCTGGCTTCACAAAGCCCTGGCTTGGATGATTTAATTGGGGTGGTCTTTGAGCAGTGGGTTGGACTAGATGACCTCCTGAGGTCTCTTCCAACCCTAATCTTCTATGATTCTATTGTGTTCTCGTATACAAAACGATGCGTGTGAAGAACATCTGAAAAAAAACAAAATCTCTGGACAGTCGTAAAAAGAGTTTTGCAGTAAAAGCTATCAACATTAAAACACTAGTTCTAATTTACTTTACATCATGTATTTAAATTTATTAACTTCAGGCCATATGGTTCTGTGGAGTTTGGCTCTACATTAATGAATCAGTTGATAATGAACAGTTAAGTTTGCATTAATTCGGAAAGGTGAAGTTGGAGAAGCTTAGCTAATGAAAGAAAATGATGCACAATTCACCACAATAGAAGAAAAAAATCCACCATATGTTTCAAACAATGGCAAAAACCTTACATAGCAGCAATGATCGTGCCACTGTAATTAAGAATGATAAAACATTATTTTCAAGGGTTAAATTCCTGATTTTTAAGGCTCAGTCTAGAATTAAACTGATATAGCTCCTTTTTCTTTAATTCACAACAGCTGAAGATCTGGCTCACAAGATCCAAGACATTTTTAAGTTACAGAATATGCAAAAGAGTAGATTTTACTGATTTCATGTAATAACTGCACGGTAATGCTTTTAGGGCCAGATTCACCACTGCCTTCTGTCTTGTGTAGTAATTTTACATCAGTGCAAAGTAGGCATATCACCAGATACTAAATAATTGTATTACTTTTTTCTGACATAGTGCCCACCACTTGAGATTTCCAAAGAAATGTACAATCATGACACTGCACCAGCATTCTAGGAAAGTATCATCCTTATAAAGGTGTGGAAACTGAGGCACACATAGGTCAAGGTCAGTGTTTTCAAGTGTGAGAGCCTAAAGTTAGGCTCTTAATCCATTTTTAAGCATCTTAATTAAAGTGCCCTGATTTTTTAAGAGTTGATGAGTACAGAACTCCTACTGAAGTCGATGAGAGTTGGAAGTGGTCAGTACCTCTGAAAGACAGGTCACTTCTATTTTAGTGGCTAAATATGGATTTCACAGTCTACTGTATGCATCCATGCTTGCAAACATTGCCTTTGTGACATGCTCAAGACGATAAAGTGAGTCTACGGCAGAGTCAGAACTAGAACCCAGAAGTCTGTCACCCACTCTTCTGTGCTTTGCACATGGGTCACATATTGTCTCTAATACACCTCTACCTCGATATAACGCTGTCGTCAGGAGCCAAAAAAATCTTACTGCGTTATAGGTGAAACCGCGTTATATCAAACTTGCTTTGATCCGCTGGAGTGCGCAGCCCCGCCTCCCCCCACCCCCCGGAGCGCTGCTTTACCGCGTTATATCCGAATTCATGTTATATCGGGTCGCGTTATATCGTGGTAGAGCTGTATCACTAGAACATGAGCATTGCTCACTTTTGTAGGAAACTTAAGCCCAGATTGTAAAAGGTAGTTAGGCATTGCTCTGCTCAACATTTCAAGGCCTAGCTGTCTTAGGAGTCAAGTCTCATTTTCAGAAGCGATTTAGAAGTAGAATTGGGTGAATAATTGATTTTTCAGTTCAGCCAGCGAACCAAAAAACCAGGGAGACTATTTGGCTGGGTTCAGAACATTTTCAGAATTTGCTGACAGACTGAAAAAGTCCATTTCAGGCACATCTGGGATGGGTTGCTCACAGTCTCTCACCTGTTGAAGCTGTTCCACG
Source organism: Platysternon megacephalum (assembly GCA_003942145.1). Classification (NCBI taxonomy): domain Eukaryota; kingdom Metazoa; phylum Chordata; order Testudines; family Platysternidae; genus Platysternon; species Platysternon megacephalum. The sequence continues at coordinate 2,418,390 of QXTE01000116.1, forward strand.
TTGTATAAACATATACATATCCATTGTGCCAGAGAGAGAGAGAGAGAGAGAGAGAATGAGAATGTGACTCTACAGCCCGGTGATTAAGATCTTCACCTGGAAAGTCAGAGATGTGAATTCAAATCCCTACTTTGAATCACACAGAGAGAAGATTTGAATTAAGATCTCCTACCTCCAAGGTTGAGTGCCTGAATCACCAGGCTGTAGTATCATTCTTTCTTTGGCACAATGAATATTTAAGTACTTATACAGAATGTAACAGCATCAACAGGAGAGATTGAGGGTGACACCCCAGAATAGACTAATCGGCAGCACACTAACCAGCAGGGGAGATCTGAGTTCAAGCCCCTGCACCAGAGTGAGGATTCAAACCTAGGCCTCCCCACATCCCTGGCAAGTGCAGCAACTACTATTATAAAGGAGGATGCGCACACACACACACTCACTCTAAAAACTGTCGGGTCAAATTCGTGATTAGTTTCAGGGTGACCAAAACTGCAATGAAATCTTTCACCGAGCTCTATTTAGGAGCCTAAGTGTCACTGACTTTCACTAAATCTTAGGCTCCTAAGTCAGTTAGGCATTGCAAAGCTGAGCAGAGCAATGTCTCAATGTCTTTAAAAATTAAAGATTTTGACTTAGATTCTTCCTTCCCCCAAAACTCTGGACTGCATGTGTTCTAATTATATAAATGATCTGATAGGTGGGAAAGTCTGTAAAGATCTGCCACTAATACTTGTTATATCAACACAAATGCACTGTTAAGGTTGCAGTGTTAAAATAAGAAAACAGAAGAAAGCATTAAAGTCATGTTAACCTAGACATGCAGCACATACGTAGTATTTTCTATTTTTGTTTCATTTAGCATATTTCTGTTTATGCTATTAACTTTATACCATAAAAGATCCACGATGTGTAGAGTTATGTGGATTAAAGGCAAATAAATTTCACTGTAGGAGCTATATTATTATTTGTATTACAGTACCACCTAGAGCTCCCAAGTGAGATCAGGGACCTGTAATGCTAGGCTTTATACAGAGTAAGAAACAGCCCTTACCCTGAAAAGCTTAATGTCTAAGTACACATCACAGACCAATGGTTGGAAGGGAAAACAGGCACAGAGAAGTGAAGTGACTTGCTCAAAGTCCCACAGCACGTAAGCAGCAGGGGGGAGGAATAGAACACAACTCTCCTGAATTCCACTCCAGGTGCCCTATGCACTAGGCCAGTGGTGGTCAACCTTTTTTCATTTGTGGACCCCTAAAAAGTGCTGGACGGCAGTGCAGACCCCTTTGAAAATCTTCAATGTAGTCTGCAGCCCCCCAGGGGTCCATGGACCATACGTTGAAAACCACTGCACTAGGTTGCACTGCCTCCCTTTAAACTTTTGCTTTTTCTGACTTTTTGTGGTTTTAACTGTGTGGCCCTAATAGTGCAATATAATCTATATCACACACACACATATATATATATATTACATATATATATATATATATACACACATATACATACACACACACACACACACACACACACACACACNCAATATAATCTATATCACACACACACATATATATACACACACATATACATACACACACACACACACACACACTATAGAGATATATTTAATAATATTGTTTTCTTCCAACACAATAAAAATTAAACCTGTGTATCACTATTATGGTTAGATTGTGTGCAGCTCTTTTCAGGCTCACAGTGGAAGCTGCACAAGACATATCATCCAATCATAGTTATGGCCGGGTCATTCCCTCAGCATCAGCCTAGGGAGCTGGGGGCAATGCACTAAAATGAACAATCTGCTTTCATTCTACAGGAAGCTGCAGACCGTGCACCCATTATGGGCACCAAACAGCACTGGGAGATGCTGTATTTTCTCAGGCACAATTTTTGCTAGTGTTCCTCCTGTGTAGCAATGCAGCTCCACAAAGTCTCCTATGCGGGGCTATGCACTAAATCCAATCCTCGGTATTTCAAGCCACCTAATTAGGCTTTGGAGTTCACATCTTATTGAAGTGAGTGCAGCAGGGGAGGCAAGAGTTCACAGCATGGAAGCTGCTGTTAGCTGGAGACAAACTTGCGCAAGGCTGAGTTAACAGGGTAGCAGTAGCACAATTGTTTATAGTGTGATGGCTGTATTTGGGCAACAGAGAAACTTAGCTCCTAAGCCAGCAAACTCATATATGTGAGTAACTTTACTCAAGTGGGTTATCTCCCAATGTGATTTGAATAGGCATTTGAAAGATAGGAGGTGTTCTGAGTTTCCGCAAACAATTCTTTCCCAGGTGGATCTCACTCACATGCTCAGGGTCTAACTGATCGCTATATTTGGGGTTGGGAAGGAATTTTTCCCCAGGTCAGTTTGGTAGAGACCCTGTGGGGGTTTCATCTTCCTCTGCAGCATGGGGCCTGGGTCACTTGCTGGTTTAAACTACAGTAAATGGTGAATTCTCTATAACTTTAAGTCTTTAAATCAAGATTTGAAGACTTCAGTAGCTTGACCAGAGGTTATAGGCCTGCTATCCAGAACATAATAGAGTGGGTGGGTGAGGCGCTGTGGCCTGCAACTTGTAGGAGGTCAGACTAGATAGACTTTAAGGCCAAAAGGGGCCATCATGATTAAGAGCTGGCCATTAATCTTTAAATAAAGGTTTAATTCCCAGCATATATACAGAAAGAAGCAAAAGTTATAGAGAGCCCCACTATTTTTTTCAGACCCAAAATTCACTTCTGTTAAGGTGTTGTCAACTCTCATTATTTTATCATAACTCTTGCAATATTTGGTGTTTTATTTCAAAACCCCAGCCCTTGGAGTCTTCTTATTATTGGCAAATCATAGGTTTTATTAGAAATACACTAAGGCCTTGTCTATAAGATCAGACCACCACACACTGGGATTTAAATCCACCTCACACTAGCCCACTGCAGTCTAATTGTTTGTGTGCATGCAGCTGACACGTGTTAACAGTTCATAATGCACACTGAGCTAGCCCCTTTCAAAGGGGACTAGATCAAAGTGCTCTAACCACACGTCAGCAGGATGGACAGACAGACAGATGGTGGCAGCCTAGTGCAAGATGGAGTCACACCCCAGCTTGCAGCAGACTAATTGTGTCAACCAGCCATAAATTTCTAGCTTTTGTGGTTGGGGAGAAAAAGTTGAAAGCATGCGCCATAAAGACTCAAAAACCAAAGGCAAATATCAACATTTTTTAAAAATCATCATTTTTAAGCCAACCTCATGAACTTGGCGCAGCTTGACTCATAATTTTTCAATACTTGGGCTTGGCAACACTAATTAAAAAAAAAAAAAAAGACAATAAAACAACTTTACATGAAAAACAGCAAGAGTTTGCTACTTTACTGCTGCTCTTAGCTGGAGACAACCTTTCTTCTGCAAGGCTGAGCTAACAGGGAAGCCACCACAAAAGTGTTTATATCAAAATAGCTGTATTTGGAATGAAAGGATTTAATTTAAGACGGAGAAACTGACCTCCACTATTTTTGCTGTTACTAGGTTTTGCAGCACACGTTTGTGTGCTCACTCAGTTCTCACTCAGAGTTCTCACTCAGTCCCAGGTGACATACCCAGGCACAACCATGTAAGAAAGAATGCGGTGTCAGCCAGGCTTTATATACACCCTTAATTCTGCATTCTAATACTTTTGTGGACTTAGATGTATAGTTAACTTAATGGCCTTTTTTTACATAGATTTTTGTTTCTTTTCTAGATTTTAATTTTGTAGTGAATTTAGTGTATATGAAAAATGCTGGACACACATTCCTGGAGGTTGTAGGCCTCTATTTATCCCCAGATTAGACACAGTTGTGGTAGTGAACGCTTCTCTGCATCACCCTATTCATGTGCCTCAAACCTGTTCGAGGGACTGAAAGGCTAATTCAGCTTCAAAGCCAATTGAGACCCTTGACATCTCTTCTGAGACTGCCAATAGAAGGGAACTTGTCGACACTCCTTGGGGTAGGAGCCATGCATTCCTCTGCATTTTATACATTGTTGAGCACACCCCAGCAGCAGTTAAATAATCAACAAGGACAATTTTGATGCTTGTTTTTGCTACCTGAATTCTATTAAAAACTGGTCAGAAGCCAGCAACTCATTTCACACAGGATAAACAGCCATCTAGAGAAGATGATTTTCAGTTATTTCTAACCTGGGTTTCATATGAACTGATCAGTTAGACAGTAGAATGAATGGCTAGAGCGCCTGACTCCTTATAATATTGCTCGCTCTCGACCAGAAGTTATGGGTGCGATGCGGAAATTACCAGGTGAAATTCGGTGGTTTGCATTATCCTAGATAACCTAGATCATCATGCTGGTCTCTTCTGGCCTTTTGAATCTATTAAGAACTTTAAGAATTATACACACACACATATATTGTATGCCTTCAAAAAGACTACTACTAAAACCATCATTTTTCCCTTCATTACCATACCAAGAAAATAATTCCAATGTAAAACTGCATTAATAGAAAACAATATCCAAACATCTGTTTCAGAAATGTAATACCATAATATCAAAATCATTCTGCTAAAAATTGTAGCAAATTACCACTGCAGTTACAATTAGGAAAGGGCAAAGCAATTTGGTGTAGAGTTAGAACTGACCCACAGGTTTGTCCAAAACTTGAATCTGATATAATTTTTCAAATCTACATAATTTTTCATTTCCATGCACCTCTACACTTCTAGGTTCCAGATTGGATCAACAACAGAAGTAGATCAGATGGGAATAGAAATACCACAAGAAAGGCTGTTTCCACAGCATTTATCGGAAGCAGGAAATACTGGAACTCACAAAAGAGCGATTCTTGCAAGATTTCCAGATTGATTTTGCAAATTAAGGTGTTTGAATAAGCTTCAGACAGATTTAGCAGGAACAGTTCTGCCCTGACTCTCACCCCCAACAAACAGATTAATAAACCAGAGCAGTATGAGAGACAGGAACTTTAGGTGCTATTGCTTACAAACTCAAACTGACATCTATTAAGATTTGACCATCCTTAGTTAACACAGTGGAAATGTTAACTGATAATCTTAGAGTCTGGCTTTTAATTTGCTTCTGTGGTCTCTTTGACCCTTTCTATTTATGGTTTCCTAGTCATCCTGTTGGTTAAGGCTAATGTTACAATGACTCTCTCCTGTCTATTACAAGGTCTATTTTTCATCTTTATGGGCGGCCTGCTATTAAATGTTAGTACCACTTAAAATTACCTCCTAACCAGTGGTTTTATATTGGCTAAGGGATATAAGAAAATATAAAACTTTAACAATTTTTTTCTACTGAGAAGAGCTTAAGAAATTGTTTTACAAATTACAGTCAAATTCATTTAAAAATTAGGCAGGTATTTTATTTCCAAAGTTCTGTATGTAATGACCCCTGGGAAACTGTAGAGTGCTGGTGGCTTTTCCACATTGCATGCATGTAAACAGTACTCTTTAAATATGCAAAAACAACCATTGTTATAAAGTACCAGAATATTATGGTGCAATGACAATGGGAGTAAAGTGGACAAGGAGCAATAGATATAGAGGACATAGAAGGTGGGTGCAGGGCACCAAGTGAGGCGTCTAAGTGCATGTGCAGAGTGCTCAACGTTTTCTCATCTGGATCAAAGCTTCCCCATCTCCTTTTCCATTCACATGCACTGTCCATGACCCCCCATGATCTCCATATACCTCCACATATCTCCTATGGACTTGCTAACATCTACAGGAAGGTAGCCCTTCTTTGGTGGGCCTCATAAGAGCTACCAGAGCAAGGCTCCCCCAAATGTGGATCCAGTTTTAAAAAAACAAACGTCTGGAAATGAACAGTCAAGGATCTAGCCCGCTCTCACTGCTGCTATATAACCTGTCCTCATTCACTCTCACCCCATCTGACACACAGTATCCTCCCAAATATAACCTTGCCTTCTAATAAAATGTGCATGCTGTGATATTAAGTCAGAAAGGAACATTTGGAATGAAAGTGGCTGCAAACTGTAGTTATTCATTTCCTGGCTTTCATTCTTTTGAGTTTTCGTCAAGTACAAGACATGTTCTATGGAAAATTATCCATTTTCTGAGTGTTAAGAAACAGATAAGATGAAGGTGTAATAATGGAGGTTACCTAAATACGGTTTTGTTTACTAATTGTACAGCAATAGTCCAAAACACTACAGCTGACAAAAACGTGACACTGCAGTGTTTAGAGTGATAATTTTAGTATTGGGAATATAAGAGTTTTTATAATTGGTCACATTATCCGCCAACAGATTCACCCTATGTGCTAATATTAGGAAAATGCAGGATTCTCAGAAACAGCTCCTGTGTTTCTTACATCTGAGGTCATTAGACAGGGTGTTTCAATGTGTACAGTGCTGCCAGTTTCACGTCTTGTCTCATTACAACCAATTCAGTAATTGTAAGAGTGTGTGGGGGGGATCAGGGAGAGGTAAAGTAACCAGAGAATATAGTGCTGGATGCGTGAAAAATAATTGGATGACTGGATGATAGGTTTGATCGTAGTTTTGGATGAGCAAGTAAGTAGACAGGCATTAAAGGTGAAAACAAGGACGTCTGTAACACTGTGCAAGATTCAGTTACATACTGCACAGAAGGGCTGCTCCATGCGAAAAGATGTTACCAGCATGCAACAACCACAGCAACTGAGAGAAAAAACACTAAAAGCAGGAAAGAGGTAGCTACTTGGCTATAAGAAATATAGAAGACAAAGACACTAATACTCAGGGACACTGATTAAACAGATCCCTATTTCCTCTGCTTCACCTGCATGTAGGTTTTGCCAATTTTTTCTGGAAAATTTACACACATTAAAATCAAGGCCTCAGAACACTACAGAAAAATGTTTGTGTTTCACAGTCAAATACAGCCAGTGAAGGGAAGCCAATATTTTAATAAGGTGCTCCAAATAATGTGCTTCTGTAGTTTCCTATATCCCAGGCATGCATGTTCTACAATGGGGAGGGGTCATGGACAAAGGAATCTATTCATGTTCCCCATTTAAATAAAAAGGCCTCCCCTAATTATAACCAACAATGGTACAGTTCCATTCTTGTTTGCAAAAGCAGTCACAGAAGGGAAATGTGTCAAATACTTGATAGCTCTTTTGTGGGTTTGGAAGTCATGCAATCAGGGAGCCGAAACACTACCCCATGATCAAGGTGACCAGTCACACAGCACAAACAGCAAGTTAGGAATAGCAGATACTCAAAGGAATAGTCACAGGGATTAGCTCATGCCCAATTCACAATAAACCACTCAGAATAATTTTCAAGTAACAAGTACACTCATGGACAAGAGTCTTTTCACAAAAAATTCATGAACAGAATAAAGGACTAAAAATACTAAGTAAATTGTTTGTTTCAAATAGGTCTAGTTCAGACATACAATACCACTTACACTGTACAAATACTGGAGAGTATAATGCTGTAACCAAAGCTTTGACTTGCTTGTATTGTTGCTATGATGTTAGAACTGCCTAAGTAGCTTGATGACCGGGAGACTTCTGGGAAATAATTAGTTAACCTGGAGGGAGATACAAATGCTGTTCAGTTTAATTGACTTGGGTATTTCTGCAGAAGGGTGTTAAATCACATAGCACCATTGTTCCATGGGAGGAAATCCTCAAAAGGCTGCTTTGCACCTAGCTGAATAAAGTAGAAATGGCAAAACTAAAAGTTTACGATCACTTAAGAAGCAGTAAAAGCCAGTACAATTTTTTATTTTTTTTAATAATGAGCTAAGACTCTTTAGATCTTAGGCCACTATTCAGCCCTTCTGTATTCTTCATAATATAATATAATATAATATATGGAGATATACCTATCTCATAGAGCTGGAAGGGACCCTGAAAGGTCATTGAGTCCAGCCCCCTGCCTTCACTAGCAGGACCAATTTTGCCCCAGATCCCTAAGTGGCCCCCTCAAAGATTGAACTCACAACCCTGGGTTTAGCAGGCCAATGCTCAAACCACTGAGCTATCCCTCCCCCCACCAATTAACCAAGTTCCATTTTTCCACAGTTCTAGCTTCATAGTCATGTTTCCCCTTTGAATAATATAGCTACTGATCTAACATCACATATTTCCACCTGTCCCACAGGAAGGGAATGTCTTTTTACAGGAACTTATTGGAATTCACACTGTGGGGACGTCTAATGTTCCAACAGTGCATCCCATCCATAGCAGCATACACTGGAATATTATATCATTAAATTGCCTGGCATGGAGTNTGCAAAACTAAAAGTTTACGATCAACTTAAGAAGCAGTAAAAGCCAGTACAATTTTTTTATTTTTTTTTAATAATGAGCTAAGACTCTTTAGATCTTAGGCCACTATTCAGCCCTTCTGTATTCTTCAATTAATCAAGTTCCATTTTTCCACAGTTCTAGCTTCATAGTCATGTTTCCCCTCTGAATAATATAGCTACTGACCTAACATCACATATTTCCACCTGTCCCACAAGAAGGGAATGTCTTTTTACAGGAACTTATTGGAATTCACACTGTGGGGACGTCTAATGCTCCAACAGCGCATCCCATCCATAGCAGCATACACTGGAATATTATATCATTAAATTGCCTGGCATGGAGTACATTCCCATCCTTGGCAACTTTCAGGGTGTTTTTTCCTATGTTTTTCTAAAGCATTTTGAACGAGGCCATTAGATAAAAACAAAACACTGATAGGTTCAGGTGGGTGATCCACAGACAAAGTGATGTCGATATTTTTCCCCCATCTTCAATAAGCTGGTAAATGCTTCTTTATAATCCCCATTTTGTCAGCTCAGCACTACAATATTACTTCAGTGACTGCCACACACTCACAAAATGGGTAAGAAATAGCTATTGAATAAAAAGGGATCTTAAAGACTGTAAATCACTCTAGTATATGGCAAGGGTAATCATTAAAAACACATCTAACACTGCAAGCAGTTTTATAAAACCGAGAATTTGATGATGTTGAAGGCCTTGAGCCTTCAACATTGTCATAGTCAAATTTCTCGGAAAGGCATCCTTAGAACATTCTCTGAGCTGGCCCAAGGGCATAGGCTGGCATATATCGCTTAAGACACAGCTCATAATTAGTCCTTTTCTTCAACATAAAAGAAAGATGTTGATTCCTCGGTTATATTCAGAATCCTGTTTCTTGTGTCACAGAAAAACAGGCTTTGATTATAATGTATTATGCCCTTGCTCTGCTAGGTCCTTTTTTCTGTACAGTTGTATGCATTCCAGACAGATGGCATGCCCCTGGGACATTTCACTATGAAAATTCTGAAAGCCCCCAAAGACACCAGGAAAACGAGAAAACCAAGCTCAGCCATGAAGCTTGCAAGGCTCAAGGGAACAGCAATGAATGCAAGGGGAGGGTCACAGAGGACCTAGAAGAAAGAGGTTTCATAACAGTCAAATCCATGCACACTGCAGAGCAAGTCCTAGTTCCAGTGAAATCCATCCTTGTAACTAAGGATGCTTATTCAACTTTTGTAGCATACTTATAATAGAACAACCATAAAGATTGTTTGCAATATCATTATGTACCCAAAATATAAATATGAAATACATGATAATTATGAATGCAGGTGTTGGACCAATAGGCCACCTGGTCTAGTGTCCTCTTTCCAAGGGTGGCCAGTGTCTTCATAAGTGAAAGAAACCCCTAGAAAGGTCTCATCCTAACCTTTACTAGCTGGAAATTGGTTAAATCCTGAAGCATAAGGTTTAATAGGGCTTCCAAAAATGTTGTTAGCCTTACAATTATAATTTTGGATATTCTTGCTAGCTACACAAATGTCCAATCCTTCTTTGTAACTTGCCAAGTTCTGGGCCTCAGTGACATCCTGCGACAATGAGTTCCAATTGGCCTTAATGAACAAGCAAATGTTCACTTCTGAAGTATAAAGCCTCTATTTTAGGAAAAAAAAAAAAAATCAGTGGTTAGAAGTGTGGAGAACTTTTTTTTTTTTTTTATAGACACTGTCAAAATAGCATTTTAGTCTCAGTTGTCCACTGATAATTTTAGGACTTAGAATGTATCATGAAGGATGGAGTACAGCACTATGAAAATACCCTATAGGCTAATCCAACCTGTTGTAGGAATTTTTACTTGTTAGGAGTAAAGACTTGGCAATGTATACTTTACCCATATATTTGCTTCTACAGCTAGTCAAGTGTAATTAGTCTAATATGTTATTCAATTATTTGGGAGGGTATTAACAAAATACTCACCAATACCTATTTCAATAATCAGCCAGCTCTATTTATTTGCTGTATTATCATCATTTATATGACAACAACTTGGCAAATTCCATAAAGGTCTATTCAACTTCCACATCTCCTCTCCCTAGAGAGCCAACCCTGGTACAGATAGCTGCTATATCTGACACTGATAGTGGTACCTACAGCATGCAGCCAAACTAGTGTAATGAATATGTTCCAGACAGAGTCCCAGTGAAGGATATTTAACAACTTAGTTGAAGGCTCTCCTGACAAATGCTCACCATGGTCTATATTTTACTATATTATATAGAGATACAAATCTTTTATACACACACACGAAACAGCAAGGCAAAGTACAATATAAAGTACAGTGCTTGCTAGTATGAAAAGGGCTTTTGTGTGCTATAAACCACTATAACAGTCTGCAAATCAACAGAGAGAAAAATGCCCCGCACAAGATGTGACGAATGCAGTTTCATGAGAGAACGGTCAAAAATCTGAGGGTAAAAATGGACATGTACTGTAAATGGAGAAGGTGGAAACAAGGAAACTAAAATATATAGTTTGTTCATGGTTACAGGCCAGGCTTTGGAGCTGTGCTCTGGCTCCGCTCCAGCTCCAGGCAAAAACCTGCAGCTCCACTGCTCCGGAGCTGCTCCGCGCTCCAGCTCTGGGCTCCGCTCCAAAGCCCTGGTTACAGGTAGAAGATAAGGGAGTATAGCAGCAAAATGTGTTAATGCTAGTCATAGGGGAATAAAAAGGGTTTTTACAAATATATGAGGCCTGACAAATAAACAGAGGGAAACAATAATGATTATTAAATGGCTGAGCTACAGAACGGTTTATTTAATCTGCCCTTAATAAGCTATATGAGGGTGGGGAAGGAAGGTGGTCCTAACAATGAAAAACTAAATCCCAGAGTTGATTAGATAAGGACCATTTGTCAAATCCTGTTCCCACTGAAATAAATGGGAGTTTTGCCACTGACATCAATGGAGCCAAGCTTTTGCCCTGTAAGTGATTATCTCTCATAACACCAGCCTAGCAATAGCTCTCCTGATACACATTCAACAGCTGAGACAGAAGAGTCACAAGACATGTCTAAAGGCTCTACCTTTCTCAGCTGAATCCAGCAGCCTCTCCTGAGATTGTCTTTTTCAGGCTCCTGTGGCCACTGGCCTAGTTAAGGTGCATGAGGGAGGTAGTGTCTAATCCATGCCTGGGGCAAACACCTCTGAATTCTTGAGCTTTTCAGTACAACCTCACCACAGAGCACAGAGACCCCTGGAAGGGAAATATCATAAATAAATATACTAGTGATACTGCCTCACATACTGTTCTGATATTAGCTCCATGTGGAATGTTAGAATGATAGGAGTCCAAGGTGAAGATGAGAGAATTACCTATCCCTAAGCATTGTACATGGATTGATAAAAGACTAGTATTTGAGACCTTATATGGTACCGTAACTAATGAAGATACAATGTTGTTAATACAGGCAGTCCTCGACTTTACAACATTTGCGTTATGACAAACAGCACTTACGACACTTCTACATTGACACCCTGATTCAACTTACGACTATAGGTTTCGAGTTTATGACGCTTGGTCCCGCAATGCAGTAGATTGCGGTTCCGAGTCACAACGTTCCGACTTACAACGCAATTGTAAGGAACAAATTGTGTCGTAAGTCCGAGGACTGCCTGTATAGTAATCGATAAGAAAATGCCTAGAACAACATTATGGGTGGTATTTGTAGCCCAAAGGGACCAAATTATGAAATGCTCAAATTAAGTTTTCCTCTTCAGCTATAATGTGAGTGCTTGACTTTGCAACCTCACCACACTTTAACATAGCTTTTTTGCATGTAATGCAGTGTGGAAAGATCATCGTATGTCTTCAGAGAATTAGCTAATGAATTTATAGAACCATAAACATCCAATTGGGAAAGACATTGAGAACTTGGAAGGTATCAGAGGTACCTGTGGAACTTGGAAGATACCTATGGGAAAATAAATGTATTTTATAGAGAATAAATGTCTTCCATATTGTACTAGGAGACAGAGGTGACAATGGATAGCAAATCACATAGGAACCACCAAAGTTAATGTCATCTGCCAAAGCTGTACTATTCTCCTTTTACATCCATGTCCCATGCTAAATATTTTCAACCCAGTATTTACACCATTCAAATACAATGTTCCATTTTCATTCTCTTCTAGTCAAACTACCAACACTGACTACTCCCAAAGTCAATCATTCCATATATAGAAGTATCGGAGTCATGGACTGGACTACTAGCCTTTCTTATCTCACCAATAAGAATCAGTAGTGTAAACAACCAGGGACACCAGGGCTGATAGGAGTTCTCCTAAAACCACAGAGCATCACAAAGAACTAGAAACCTTGACACCCAGTTGCTAAGCCAGTCCTACCCCCACTTAAATCTGGCTGCCTTATCTGAGCTCACATACTAGCTGTTTCCTACTAATTGTTCCTCTCTGTAGACCTCATGAAAATGCATCCAGTATACAATGTTCAGTTCTGGGTAACTGAGTACCAGAAAGAAACTGAAAAACCCAAGAATCAATTAAGATCATTGTACTATGCAGCTAATGCTTCAGCCCAGTGCTGGAAATCAGCTACCAGAAGTGGAAGCAGGGGACCAAATTTTCATTTAGCTTGACTTCCTAGAATTCCAAAGGCTCATTTATTGAATGACCTGTGTGACTGCCTTGGTATAATTCCAACACTGCTGGCACCAATGAATGTCCACGAATTATGGCTCCTGCAGGGATTAATGCAAGCCACTTTACCGTGTCAGGCTAAGAGGGAAAAAGAGGAGGGGAGACAGAAATGCCATATGACTACTGTCAATATTTCAGAGAAGTGCTCTCCACATTGCTCCTGTTGTATCTTGTTTTATACTTGTATTTAGAGTAGCTTAACCAGCTGTTAATTCTCTGAGGGACCACATAAAAAAAAAGAATACCAGAGTTGCTCCAGGATTTTTGTCCTCCTACTCCATCGCCTACATTAATCCCCTCACAAGCTTGCCCCCACCTCTCTCACACACACACACACTTTCCTCAAGGACCTTTCCCATATCCTAAATCAGATTAAGTTTCATGGACATCAGCCCATCCCTTACCTACAGATGGTCATCCAGGCAAAAGACCACCTTCCTATACACACCTTACCTGATATGTTTTACATGCAGCTTTTAGACACATTAAAATGTCTCATTTAGAAGTCAAGCAATATCGCTTACTTGTTGCAGAATGGATTAAACTAGCACAAAGGTTGATGGAGGTTTTCACTGACAAAGGAGGAATGATTGCTACTGGACAACATAACTTTTTTCTCCTGGTCTTGTAAGCCCTCGCTGACTTGGCCATCTGAAGAAGCCATTGACAGGGCAGGGTAGCAGAGTGGTTCAGGTATCAGCTACTGTCCCCCTACCCCTCACTGGATCTTTTACATGCTGCCCTTATTCCTCCCTGCACAAAGCCTTCTTCCACATCCCATCATGCAGCATCAGAGCCATATGGGGTGTGACACATGGCCAGAAAGGGTTAAACATCCTGAAAAATAAATAACCCTCAGGAGACATGTGGGGAGATAATGTTTGTGTATTTACATATGTATGAGTAGGGTGGACAATGTAATCAACAGTCCCTCTCTATGCTGTATTCTAATAATTCAGAGGTCAAAGGAACATCCTATCATTTAAATGAATTGTAAACACATGATAGCTCTGTATTCATCTGTGAAATAATCTGAATGGTGGAGGAACGAGCAAATTGCCTTATGTTAATGCTATAGCTAAGTACCGGTGATGGACCTCCTTCAAAGTCATGCCTTTTGAACTCACAACTTGTCAAAAGACATGAAATTATATAAAAGATCCTTGGGTCCTGATTCTGTCATCTCAGATCTGCTTAGGCTTCATCAGAGGAAGTTTGAGTCGCAAGACTGAGGTCCCAGTTATGTTGGTACACCCTGAATAGGATATTTGGACATTGGACTATAATCTATCAACTATTTCTGAAAGAACTCTTTGCAACTACAAAGCTCACCATCTCTACTATGAATCTGGACCTCAGTTAATTGAACTCATGTCTGTATGTATATTGATTTTTTTAACCATACTCTTTTAATCATAGTCAAATTGAGTATCCGGTAAGGTAATAAATTCACCAAGCCAGCATAAAACAGCTTCTTTAAGTATTGGAATATCCACCAGCTTTATGGGGATTGTCTGCCCCATAGCTGGCTCCCCACTATGACCCCAGTCACATGGGGTCAGAGAATAAGCAGAAGAGAAAGGGGGTGAAAAAAAGAAGATAAAGGCATTGGAAATGCAACAAACTCCACTGTGAAGGTACAGGAGTGAGAGCAGAGACAGAGAAGGTGAAAAGCAAATTAGAAGATAGGATTCAGAGCAGGGTTAGATGGAGATGCAAAGGACATAGGCCATTTATTATAAGACTAGGGGAAATTGGTAGTAAAAGGAATGCTACCCTATACTCTGTTTACCATTCCACCCTATAAAGTAAAATCTCATCTTTTATTCTGAGAATAGGGAGGAAGGGTCCTGGCTGAGGTGGGGTGGATGGGAAATGGGAGTTGGCACCTTTAGTCTTCTACTACACCACTGCCCAAGCTATTTTATGCATACTTGCTACCCAACCCTCACACCAAAAGAGAAGAATGTCCAGACTTTTCAGTTTGCAGATCTAGTCACCATAAATACATAATGCCACAGGAAAAAACAGAGAAAGAAACACTTGAAATTTCACATTGCACTGTAAGTGTTCTCCATTCTCCTGCCTGCTATTTTGAAAACCTGGATTCACCTAAGAGAAATATTTCCTTACTGTTTTGGGTTTCCTTGGGATCTAGGAAAAGCCCAGAAGTGTTTGCTGGAGGATGATGCCATCTTGAATCATGTGACTAGGCCTGCGAAGACTGCTCATGTATAGCCTTAGGCACCACCATACAGTGGCAGGAATGTGGACTCTCAGGCTCCCATGGAAGCAGAAATGGCAAAATACCAGGTTATGTTTGCTCTAGTTTTTCTTTATTAACTCATTTGTCTTTTAATGGGTAGCTTGTGTAGGTAGCCCCTCTCACAGAGGAGTCAGGAGTGGCACTGTACAGAACTCAGTAATTTTGGGTGGACTCATGTTCCTGACTTTCATGTTTGAATGAATCCCAAATAAACTCAGCTAAAACCATCAAATTTTATCTGGTTCAGATCTGAACATCCCATAAGCTGAATCCATAAATAAGTCCAAGCTATCTTGAAATTCCACCCAAGTTTGTGCCAAATTTGGCAGAGGAGAGATGAAATGTTCACACCCTTCAATCAACCTGACCACATGATCTGGGTTTGTAACAGAGCCCAAAATCTCTCAAGGTGTACTTGTAGGTTCTGTTATGAGAGTTTTACAAAACTCAGATAGCTACATTTCACCAATAAGGTTGCTTCCCCTTTAAAGCTAATTTTATACTAAGTAATTGTTATACTTATACCCCATCTACTGAATGTGTCACCGAGTTACCACATGAAAATATACTGCACTGTGCCTCGGGGGAGGGGAGGAGACCTGGTAGGAAGCAGAGTAGTTTAAAAAAATTAAAAAAAAAAAAAAAAAAAAAAGTTACGTGGTAATTGGACTCGGAGCTGTCAATGTTAGAGAAGGACTCTGATAGTGAGAAGTAATTGCTCAGATGCGATATAGCTTTGGGCATAACCCATGGTAAAAAAGTTAAACTGTGGTTACAAATAAAAGGAATGCAATTTGCATTAATTCTTTGTATCAATTTAAGCTGAGCAGACACTAGTAAAATTATATCATGGCTGTCACGCCCTGTAAGAAGGAGCCCTAACCAAGGAGAGAACAGAGGGAAAGAAAGTGTGAGGGAAAATAGAAATTTCCAGTGTTTACATATAAATCTTGAATGTTGTTTAAACTCTTACCTCAAATGCCACTACACGTAGAGTCAACTTTTGTATAGATTTTTATATTTAAATTGAACAGTTAGGAAAATTGCAGCAATTTTCCTATGTTATATCTGCACAAGTATTTGTTTTCTTCATCATGTCTAGGATAAAGATCATGAGAAAAAAACTTTAGTGGAAAAGTCTGACATCAAAGGCGGTTTCTTTTGGCTCACACCAGTATATGCACAAGCCAAATTGGGTCAGTAAGTGTGATGGGACCAAGTCTAGAAGTGTTACAAATATGGAGGCAACTGCTATTTCAGTAGATGACTATTATCCATTATCCCCTATGCTGATATTTCTCCCATTCACATTAAATAAATAGTCACCTCCAAAACCCATCCCATTCAAAAGAGGGCAATGTTTCTGATACTTACATGCCAAATTTCTGTAAATACATAGCCCTGTTCTCCTCTCAGTGATGCTGGCTTCTATGGTGTTACTACAGGTTAACTGATGGAATGGAGAATGTGAGTACCACTCTATGTAATGTTTCACTATTGTTGGCAATGCCTTGGAAAGGAAACATGGGTTTGTGACATCCCGCAGAGCATAATCTGGACTGTTGAAGTGCTATGTGTGATGGGTTGGGTCACAGAAACTCCCTCAAGACTGTCACTAGATGTGCTGATATACCACTGAGAACAAACCCCTCTGCCAGAGAAGACTTCCCTCCACTCCCATTTTGCTGAGCTAGACACTCCAGCCCGCTACAGTGCAGACCAAGAGGTTCGGCCACGCACCCCTGCAGTTCACAGAAACTCAGAGTCACTTCTCCATTAACAGGGACTTTCCCAGCACCCATTATTCAGTCTTTCTGGAAGCCTAAACCTCAAATTAATCTGTTTTATTCTGTATAAAGCTTATACAGGGTTAACTCAAATTATCTGCCCTCTATAAGACTGATAGAAAGATATGCACAGCTGTTTGCTCCCCCAGGTATTACTTACTTACTCTGGATTAATAAGCAAAACATGATTTTATTAAGTATAAAGTAGGATTTAATTGGTTCCAAGTAATAACAGACAGAACAAAGTAAGTTACCAGGCAAAACAAAACAAAACACGCAAGTCTAAAGCCTAATACAGTAGGAAACTGAATACAGGTAAAATCTCACCCTCGTCCCAATAAGCTTCTTTCACAGACTAGACTCCTTTCTAGTCTGAGCCCAATCCTTTTCAGACCAATGTTGTGGCTGATGGCCTGGGTGCAGCAATCACTCACACCCCTGTAGTTACAGTCCTTTGCTCCAGTTTCTTTCAGGCATCTCTTTGGGGTGGAGAGGCCATCTCTTGAGCCAGCTGAAGACAAAATGGAGAGGCTTCCAGGGCCTTTTATATTCTCCCCTGTGGGCGGAAACCCCTTTGTTCTTCTGCACAAAATCACAGCAAGAAGATGGAGTTTGTAGCCACCTGGGCAAGTCACGTCTATAAATAATTCAGCTTTTTGCAGGCCGACACCATTGTTTACATGTTAGTTTGAACATTCCCAGGAAACCTCAGATGTGGATTGGCATCTCCCAAAGTCCATTGTCAGTTAAGTGTTTCTTGATAGGACTATTCTGAGTAAGTGCCCATTCTCAAGAAGCTGACCAAATCCTTCACTGATGCTACTTAGAATCAAACACATTGAGATACAAGTACATAGCCAATATTCATAACTTCAAATACAAAAATGATACACATACAGAAAGCATAATCATAACCAGCAAATTACAACCTTTCCATAGACACCTTACTTGACCGCCTTTGTACAAGATTTGGTGCAACTATGGGACCTTGGTTGTAACAATGATCTATATGGTCACAGTTCATGTCAATAACTTTACACTATGTCCCTTAAACTCTCCAGCCCAAGGTGCCTTTTGCTGCTTTACTGTGGGAGCAGACCATGCCTGGCTCATTCACTCACAGCCATCAGCATGCAAAAAAAAAAAAAAAAAAAAAAAAAAAAAACGCCCCCAGCTTGATCAAATGAAAACTCTGACCAGCTGTTCATGAACTCCACACAGGGTGACCCTACCCTGTTCTCTAGGCCCAGACTTGTACCCCAGAGATGTGTGTCTTATTCTGTTCAAGGTCCCTTCCCCAAACTTATTAAAAACGTTTGTCATTCCTTTCAAGGGTAATGAATATGCAACAGCCTTTGTTAACCTGAGTAGAGATTCCCCGGACACTTCAAACAAAAGCACACTGGTTTCAATAAAAATTAAAACAAGTTTATTAAACTAGTGAAAGACTAAGTGATTAAGGCATAAAAGTCAGAATTGGTTACCAAAGAAAGAAAAGGCATAACTGCATTCTAATTCCTAAACTGTACCACGCTAAATAAGATTTGAAAGCAAAAAAGTATCTCTCACCCAAAAATTTTCAGCAGTCCATGCTAACTGGAAAGCCTTCCAGTTAGACTAATCCTCCCAGTTCAGTGATAGTTCTGTGTCTTTCAAATTACCTTACTACCATGTGTAGAGATAGGGGAGGAGAGGTAATGGGGAAACCATTGCGTCTTATTTTATACCCTTTTCCTCTATGAGGACAACCCCACCCCTACCCCTGCTAGGGTGTAAGCAATCAGTTTGAGGCATATGTGAGATTTGAAGCATCTCAGGTGAATTGTAAATTTCTTGCTCACACCTTCTGTTTGAGAAGACATGCAAGGTCTTTGTTTACAGTCCATTGTTATCTCGGAGGAGCTAGTCTGTGGGTGTTCCCTAGAAACTCTACTATGTTTGTTAGTGAAACATGTTGTGAAACACACCAAAATCTCATAGCTCCATATACAATGTTGTTCAGCAGATTATGATTTTTCAAAGGATACCCCACAAGGCATACTTTGTACAACATATCATGACAATATAAAAGTGGTGAATTTGGGGTTACATGGGGTACAGTGTATTACAGGGTAACCAGGAATACAGGTGAATGAAATCAATGTTTAATTACCCACATGCTTCCTGTAAAGGTGTAGTAAGTCAGGGTGAGCATTTTCTAGGGAATTCCAGTGTCCACATACAAACACCCCCTTCATTAGATCTGCTGTGTCCTTACACCTGTCATGCAATAGACCAGGAGTGTTTTCAGCACCTAGATATGGTGGCTGGTGCTGTATAAATACTACAAATAAATTGTGAGATCTAAATTATTACCTTCTATCTAAAGGCTTGCTATTTAATATTCAGAATGAAAAAGGAGAAATATAATTGTGAAATGATACCAAAACAGATAATGCTGTTACTCTGGGATAATAACCCATTACTCTGTAGGATGAAAGGACAAAAAGCAGTTCTTTGGGAAATGTAGTACGTATTACATACATAGTGAGTGCAGAAACTTCTGAATGAATTTCATATGGATATATAGGAAGGTATTCAGAAAAAGTTGAATCGATCACCAAGCCTCACACATTTTACCAGTCATGGAGGAGGCAATTCCACTTTCATTCTCCAAAGTGTGTCCTACTTCCCTATTGCAACACAGCTTTTATTAAGACCATGGTAGAATTCCATCACTAAGCAGCACAAAGCCTGAAAGCCAGATCCCCAGCATATACAGTGTATGATCCATTACATTTGGACACCACTTTATATGAAGGTTCCATTTACATATATGGTTCATTAATAATATATCTTAATACATAGCTAATCAATTGTTATAGAGTCCAACAGATGGACAGGTTGCTTATAGAGCTGGTTGGGAATTTTTTGATGAAATGGTTTCTCTCTGAGATAACGATTTGCTGAAACTGAGACAACATGCAAGTTCCACCCCAGAATAGCCAGTAGCCTTTGGCTGAAGGCCCTTATGTGCACTGGGGAAGAGATTGGTTCAAGCTGGTGCTCTGCCTGATTTACAGCTCTCAATCTCTCCTGTTGGAGCTGTTCCACTTTGCATAACTAATTAAATATACAGTGGGCCAGAGAAAGACTGACTCAGCCAGGTAGTGAGGGCACCAAAGCAGGCAACATATTACTCAAAACTGGGTCTTCCACATCTGAGGTGAGTGTCCTAACCACTGAGATGCCTTGCTCTTTTTTCACAAAATTCAAATTATTTTGGTTTTGTCCCAACATGGAACAATACCGAAACCGCAAAATTTTTCCACATATCAGAACTCTTGTTTTCTGGCCAGGCCTAGTCAATTACCATAGGTTAATATCCATTTGTAACTCTGATGCACTTATAATTATATATAACACATACTACTCATATTTGTAACATGATCATAACATCTGTTCATCATTAACCATTTATACCTGGAATCTTAATATACGGGGTGACCAAGCATTCCTTGGACTCAAGATAACATGAGCCTACTGGCAGCAGTATAAGAGAAAAATCTCTGTAGTTGATTGACACCAACTGAAAAGTCACAGAGAATAGGTCACTTAAAAGTACTTAAGGCTAAATGAGGTAGCAAGAAATATGTGCTCCATCCACCATATGGTTAGACATCCAGTACACATGGTGGGAAAAGAATCTGTTGTATTAAAGGGATCCCATGGTGTGACAGCAGCTCAAAGCTAAACACTGTTAAATCTGAAAATAAATGTGTCTGTTTGACTGCTAATTAGATCATGCCTTTAATCAGTAATTACAGTTAGAGATGACCCAAAAAGGCAGTGTTCACACTAGTAACCTGTTTAGATTTAAAGTGGGATTTGAAGTTTAGGTTCAATGGCACCAAATTCTCCCAAACTGGTCTCCAAATATTTCAGCCCCAAATCACCCAATCTTGAAGTATTTCTGCTCCCTTGGGTCACAACTTAAAAAAAAATTGAGAAAAATTCTCTACCAGTTTGGGATCCAGCTAAAACCCAAAGTCAGAGTGGTTTGGACCTGGGGATTAGACTCTGAATGCCCCTGAAATTTAGGTGGAATAGGGGTGATTAAAACTACATCCTCTAGTAAACAAAATAACCATGCCTTATGTTCAACGGCTTCATTTTTTAGCCCTTTTATAATCAAGCCTAAAGCTGCACTGAGCTGGAAATACTAATTTAAATAATATTTGCATCTGCCAGTCTTCTACAGATCAAATACCAGTGCACTTTGAAAAATACGGACTGATTTCTGTGACGAAATGTGGAATCTAGTTCCACCTGGCAGGAAAAAAAAAATGGATGTCTGCTTTATAATACATAATGTACTGCAACGTCTGTTGTAACTTTATATCAATAATTTACCCTGCCCCCCCCCAAAAGCTTTAATATATGTAATTGTATTGCTCCCACTTACCAGCCACTTTAGAATTTAAAGCTTGACTCTTGATGCAATGAAATTATTCTAAACTGTGCGTGCTGACAAACAAAAACCTTTTTACTCTCCATTTGCAAAATGACATCTGCTCTGTTTCCATCTTTGTTTTCAGATGTAAGATTACTTGAGTATTTTATTTCTTATCCTGTCAACTAGCATTGTCAAAAAACATAAAAAATGTGTTCTCTTCCAAACCCCCACAGACTCAAAATTACAAAACCGACACATAACATCATACTCTGCTTACACATAAAAGAAAATAAATCATATAAACTTTCTTCCTTAGAAATTTTTGCTCTACTAAAAAGTCTGCAAACATTTCTAACTACAAGAAGAGAGGATCTCTGACAGGTTTATTATTATTATAATAGAGTCGCAGGAGCCACTGCGTAGTTAAGGTTGAAAGTATCTTTCTGATATTAGCTGAATTTCCAACCAGCTCCATCTTTCTGGAAGTACAGAGTTTTATTCTACCCTCAGTCACACTGGTGTACATGATAAAATTAATCCAATCTTCCTGAATCATCATCATACGGTATAAAATGTTGAAGATCTTTCCAAATACTGGGAAATTCACATACAGAAAACTTTGATTAAATGTTAAGGGTAAAAGTGGGTAATTGTTTTATAGTATTTACTTTCTTTATGAGCATTCTACACCTGAAAAAAAAAAAATGACCAGATTTTTTGGAAAATGAACACTTCTGAGAAACAGCCTACTCTCCACACTGCCATGCAGTCTTTTATCACTCATTCCCTCCCCACCTACTCTACTCTGCCCACCCAATCGTCACTTTGTCACCTTAACATTCCAATTCAACAGAGACTTACTCACAAGCTTAACTTGAAGTCCAAGGAACTACTTACATACTTAAAATTAAACATGTGCATCAATTTTTACAGGATTAGGGCCTGAGTTTGTTAAAACAAAGATTAAAATTACAAATTAATGGGAGTATGTGACGTCTCGTTTCTTTTTAAGAGATTACAGCTGATGGGGAAAGAGGAATGTTTTCCCACCAAATAAGTTCTCTCCCCCCCCCCCCATCCAAAATTTTTGAAACCTACTGGGGAGAGAGGGAGGTTACACCTGGTCAAAATATGGACTGAATTTTTTGTAAGGACTTTTGCAACAGACATGTCCCTTTTTTGTTGTTGAATAATTTCAACCATCTCTAGAAAAGATTATTGCCAATCATCTTCTAGTTATTTATTATTTTGATCTTTGCGCAGAGTTTTGCAACCCTGAGGGGGACAAGCTGACAGTTGTGTCAGTTGGATGGGGGTAGGAGTGAATGCTGGAGGAGCGTATGTCAGTAGGGATCAAACTAGAACTTAAGTGTTCATATCCAGGCATAGCTGAGGCATGTTAGCGTGCAGGGGCCAGGGGGAAGTGGGAGGACATGTCTACCCTAGAGTTGGAAGGTGCAATTGCCAGCTCAAGTAGACATACCCATACTAGTTGTGAATGAGGTAGTATGCTAAAAACAGAAGTGTAGCCACAGCAGTGTGGGCAGCGGGATGGGCTCCTTGCTCTGCAACACAAAGGAACCTCAGAAAAAGATTTCATTGGTCCTCAGACAAAAGAGGACTTTAATCTAGACAATCTCCTTAATGATTATATGGATGCAACTACCACACAGTGACTAACTTTTTCCAGGGATGGTTCCATCCTGAGTCCTTATACATCAATGATTCAAAATATGCAGGGCATTAGCGGGGTGTACACAAGGGGTGGGGGGGAAGGAGAGGCATGCTCCCCCCTCCAAAATCTCCATGTGTCCCTGCAGCTTGGGGAGGGAGGAAGCAGCAGGGCAGCTGGTGGAGCTCCTCCTCCCCCCACCCCTGCTGCTTCTCCTTCCTTGCAGGTAGAGTCTCATGCATTACCTCTGCCTCCACCCCGACTCACCTCAGTGGGCAGTCTGCACAGCAGGTGGGGGACTCCAGCAGCAGGGTGGAGAAGCAGCAGCTACCGGAGTAGGGGGGAGAAGGAGCTGCAGGGACATGGACAGTGCCACTGCCTCCTTGCTGCTGGGCATCCCCACCAGAGGTGTCCTGAGAAAACTGAGGGGGGAGGGGGGCCATGCCAACCTTTCCTTTGGGTGCCTTTAACATGCCCCTCCAAAAGTGGTGAAATTATGCTTGCCAAGCACCAGCACAACCTCCCAAATGTCTCCCCCCCCACACACACACACACAGGGGAAAGAAACAACTGAGATGCTGTTATTGAGACATGAAGCCACTTCTCTGTCCTCTGAACAGGAGTCCCTTCTTCCAATTGGCACTGAAGACTAACACTGATTTCAAATGTCATGCTTCTCCTTACAACATCCAGTTCATGTGAAAATAGACAATTAGCAAGAATACAAAGGGCTCAGAAGATATTGGGCAGAAGAACAGACAGCCAGTAAGGGAACAGCATTTCACTGAGATGCAGAAATACAAGAAGACTTTAAAGTGAAAGGGAAAATGGCAACAGCACGTATAGGCATTAGGTCAGGTAGTTAGGAGTAAGGGGACAGGGAGTCAGGATACCTGGGTGCTGCTCCCAGTTCTGCCACTGTGTGGCTTTGGGAACGAGTTACGTCTACTTGCTGTACCACAGTATTCTCCTCTACCCTGGGGAAGGAGGACATAAGCACCCCAGCTGCAGGTTTCTGCCCCTTATACCCTAAAGCAATTGGGCTAGCTACCCCATAACCTAACCCACCCTATATTTCCTCTTCCTACATGCTCAGGCAAGCCCTTTCCTGACTTTGCTTCTAGACTCCCATTTTATCTTACCTACTCTCTCTCCTCTCTAGTCATTGATCACAGGCTGCCCTTATAGCTCCCAGCAGATCTGGTCCCTAGTCACATGCTTCCGTTTGTCATGTGACCCCCCATGCTCATTCCCTTCACCTGGTGGGGGAAGCAAAACCTGGTACAGGTGCAACTGAGCCCCCAATCTCCCTTAAAAAACAATTCCCTCGGTTACCATCGGAGATTGGAAACCTTGGTCTAACATTCCTTGTTGGCTATCAAAGGTGCTGAAGACATAATTGAAGAATAAACCGTTTTTACTATGTTTAAATAATTCCAACTGAAAGCAAATGATATTATATATATTACACACACACACACACACAGATTTCTCTCAATAGCTTAAGAAAATTTCTTAGATATCAAGGGTAGAAGGAACCAGTATGATACTAATCTAAGCTCCTGCATCACGCAGTCTGTAGAATTTCACAAAGTACATCCTCCATCAAGCCCATAACTTCTGATTGTGCAACTGTATTTTGACCACGTCACAGCAAGGCTGGAAACACTTTCTGGCCATGCCGGGGACTGAACAAACTCTCAACAGCTCACTTTTTTCAGCTTTTTGATCATTCATCTGGAGTTAAATATGAAATCACTGCTGATCACATTTGTGGAGGACACAAAGATTGGTGGAGCAGTAAATCATGAGGCCAGGCCCATCATGCAAAGTAATCTGGATCATCTGAATGGGCCTAAGCTTACCAAGCAAAATACATTTTAATACAGCCAAATGCAAGGTCCTAAATCTAGGACCAAAGAATACAGATCAGACCTATAGAACGGGGCTGGTACCCTGAAAAAGTGACTCAGACAGATTTCAGGGTCATAGTGGATGAGCAACTCGATATGCCCTCCTACTGTGCTGCTGCAGAAAAGGCATCTAATTCTTAACTATAGAGAGGGAAATAGTGAGTAGGTGATCTTACATTTTTATAGGGCATTAGTGAAACCTGGAATACTATGTCCACGTCTGCTTTCCCTATTCCAAAAAGAATGCCGAAGAACTGGAGTGAAGAAAAGAGCCAGAAAAATGATTTGAGGGCTGGAGAAAACGCCTTATAGTGAGGAATTTAAAGAGCTCAATATCTTTATCTTTTAAAAAAAATCAAATTGAGAGGTGACTTGATTATGATGTACAAGTACTTTCATGGGGAGAAAATACCCATGGTAGTAAAAGGCTCTGTAATCTAGCAGAGAAAGGCTTAGCAACAAAAAAACCAATAGAGTGAGCTTGAGCCAGACAAATTCAAATAATAAAAAAAAATTGTGCCTTATTTCTCAACAGCAAGAGTGACTAATGCCTGGAACACACTCCCAATGGAAGTGGTGGCTTCTCCATCTCTTGATATCTTCAAATCATGATTGGATGCCTTTCTGGAAGGTGTGATTCAGTCAGACAAGTTATTGTGCTCACACGCAAAACTGGCTGAAATTTAATGATTGTGATACAGAGGAGGTTAGACCAGATAATCTAATAATCCTTTCTAGCCTTAGAATGTACAACTTCATGACAAACTCCCTGGGGCAAGACAAGCAGGTTCTGCTATTTTACTGTATAGCCTGTTTGATCTCCGAATCAACCATGTGTGAGTGGGGTGATCCATGGGAAACAAAAACTTCCACAGGGGACTGGCCATCAGCTATGCAGGGGATGCTTTTCCTTCACTCCCCCACACCCTTCCTTTCTCTTATTCGCTCCCCCCCCCCCTTTTGTCTCAGCTTCTCTTCCTCCATGAGGAGGGTGGGGCTGCTCTTCAGCTCTTATTGTGGGAGGCCCTCACAAAGGGGAGGGGCTGGAATTGTACTCAGACAATGATCCCCTCCAATGACAAGAGCTGTCCTTACCTCTGGTGAGAACACACAGCCTCTGGTCCCTGAAATTCTCCACTCTGGCTGGCCAAGAATGGGGGTATTATTGAGGTAACAGGGAGGAGACTCTGGTCATTGTTCTCCTTTAATACCA
Organism: Platysternon megacephalum; assembly: GCA_003942145.1. Taxonomy (NCBI): domain Eukaryota; kingdom Metazoa; phylum Chordata; order Testudines; family Platysternidae; genus Platysternon; species Platysternon megacephalum. The sequence continues at coordinate 2,444,689 of QXTE01000116.1, forward strand.
AGCAACTAATTCATAACAAATCACTGATCTGATCAATTTTGCTGCCATTTCCCCATTAATTGTGAGCAGTTTATGATTCTCTTGACAGGAAGAGTTCTTCCAAAACACTTCCTCAATAATTTACAGAAATAATTCTTGGTCTGTAGTAGAGCTGAGTGCATAATTGATTTTTCTGTTTGGTCATCAAAGCAAAAGATCTGGGGGGGAAGGGGGAATTAGTTTCTTTAGAACCAAATTGAATTTTTTAGGGGTTCTCCCCCCCCCCAAATAAAGAAATCAAAAAATTAAATTTGGGTAGAAAATAAAGTGTTGATTCAATTCTACATTGTTTAGAAAAGTGTTGTTTTGATTTTATATTGCTAAAATATTAATTCAAAACTAAAATGTTCAAATGTTTGGGGGGGTTTTAAGCCATTTTCAAAAGGAATCACTTTGACATTTCTGAAATGGGGAGAGAATGGGGAAGCCTGCCCCAGTTTAGTAAAAAGGATGAGTGGTTAAAGGGACGAAGGGCGGTGGGGAGCTGGAGTGCAGATCTGACCTGGGTGAATTAAACAGTTGATCCTATTTGCCCCCTTTTTAGGGGGATTAATACAAGTTATTTAATCTGCACTGTTATGAGTGATCACAGCCACCCACAATGCCAAGGAACAGAGGCAGGAATTTGGGGAAAATCACAGCTACCCACGAGGCCCCAGGGTGGGGTTACAAATAGGGCACTGGAACTACCCACAAGGCCACAGGTACTTTTATTGCCCACATGACATGACAATTACTGACACAAAAGTGAAGCATGTTAATCAGAACTTCCCCTGGTTCTCTCCAGTCCCCATTTGTCTTGTCTCTCCCCTTGAAGGTGTAGAGATCCCACCAGCTCCTGGTCCCTCCTCCTGGGGAGCAAGCACTGGCTGGGTCCCTACCACTTGTGCAGAGGCAGCAGGAAGACCTGCCCCTGTACAACTGCAATGAAGGTGCAGTGCACTGCCTCCTGCCACCAGGTACTAAGAGGTTCTGGTTTCAGCCCTGACCTGGACGTTGTCAGCGAGCTCTATATAGCCCTGAAGGGAGACTGCATGCCGTGGTTGTGGAGAACCTGATGCAGGCTATAACTGTCCTAAAGCTAGATATGCTGTTGGAGGGGGAGTCTGAGATTCCTCCCCTAGAATTCGCTCCTTGCCATGCAGCAATAGAGCCCTGCAGGTAGAGGTGCCGCTGCTATGAAGAACTAGAGGCCTGCTTCCAACTCAAGTATTAACGTTATCATGCACTCCTGTAGAGCCCTGGAAGGATGTTCACCTGCTGTTGAGGTCTGATCCTACATAAGGAATTGACCTAATGGCTGGGCTCCTATATAGCACTGAATCGGGCTCCGACTACTGCTTGGGAAACACTAGGGCCTGGCTCCAGCCTCTGTTGACACTGGTGCCAGGCTCCTATATAGACTTGTATGGAAGGATGAACTGCTGTTTCTGGAGGAGAACAGGAGGCCTGGCTCCACCCCTTCTACTGTTCTATAGCCAGGCGGCGTGTCTGGCATCCAAATCCAGAATTCAGTCGCTCCACGATGCAATATAGCCCTGCAGGGAAGGACACTCCGCTGTAGCACTACCAGCTCTATCACAGAGACCCTGAGGCCTGGTTCCACCCCAGTATTAACATTACAGCCCAACTCTTCTCTAGCCCTACATAGCGGCATATTCTTCTGCTGGAAATTCCTTGAGATCTGGCTCTACCAGTGGAATGGATCGAATTGCTGGGCTCCTACACAGACTTGCAGGGAGGGAAGCAGTCTGCTGCCGCTGCCACTTCTGTTCTGGAGACCCCAGAGCAGCAGCCTGGTCCCATCCCTGGAAGCGATGTATGGCTGCTGAGCAGGCTGTAGCATTGCTGCTCATTATCCCATTTCCTGCTTTAGAACACTGACCAGTTGCTGCTGGAACTGCCCACTTGCCCCTGCTGCTTGCAGAGCTTCAGGGTAGAAGAAGAGAATGGTGTTCCCCTGCCCCCCACCCCCCAAATGAACACCCTGCACCCACTGGGAAAGCCACATTTGGGGCTGCTCCTCCCCATTCATCTAGTGGGACACCAACAAGCTGCTTATTTGTAACTCTAGAAATCTTTGCCTTGATTTCAGTGAATTGTTACTGCATTTTCTATTAAAGGGTCCGTGAAGTTACTGGGGTTGAGACATGGTCTCTAGTTTATGTTTGCCAGAGAAACACTAAAGGTCAAGGGAACAGATCAGCATTTTAGGAAGAAAACAAACATTACAGAGATGCTCTAATTCTCTCCAAAACAAACATTAACTCTGTCCTTGCAGGGTTTGTAAACTTAAAAAATTATATATATATGCAAACATGTTAAGGTCTGGAAATGCCCAATTGGAGCTCCCAGAAAACCTTAACTCTGCCCTGCAGTGAGTTATACTGGGGGGGGGGGGGGGGGGGGGGGGGGGGGGGGGAAGGGGAGAGACGAGAAAAAGAAAGTCTTTAAAAGTCAATTTAATCTAACCAGGGTTCACAAACATTGCTATACATAGGTCTTAATCGTATAGTGAGGCCATGCACCAAGCACAGAGTTAATGTTCTTTGGTGTCTTTAAGTGAACCAAATTCTCAAAAATTAGTTCACACCCTCCCAGAGGGAACTGACGCCATGGAGTTTCAGATTTTCACATGCTGCATTTCTGGCCTAGGTCCTCAGAGTAGTTGGGATTCACTTCTACCTCTAATTTCTCAGGTTCTCCTACACCCCCTCCCTCCCACACATTTGCTGGAACATCAACCCCTCCGCAAGTCTTCTCCTGACATATAACTCATACCATTTCCTCCCCACTGCTGCTGCTAACACCAGGCCACTCAAAGCAGGGTGTGAGTGCCAGCCCAGGATACCATCATTGCCGGGGGCTAAAGGGACAACATGAGAGGGAGACACTGCTGTTCTTTTTGGTACCACTCCAGCAGAAACCCTGAGGCCTAGCTCCTTCCCCCAGATTATCAATGCCAGGCTGCTATCTAGCCCTGCAGCGAGCGACGCTCTGCTGATGCTATTAAGACCCCGAGGCCTGACTCTGTTCCCCAAATTATCAATGTCAGTCTGGTATATAGCTCTGCAGAGAGGGAAATCTACCGCTGCAGAAACCCTGATGTCTGGCTCATGCCCCCTTGGAAACTCCTTGCCTCCCAGTCCCTCCCCACTACTCAGGCATCTCTTTCCAGTCCTGTTTCCTTTCCCAGACTGGCCCAGGGGATGTCATTGAGAGCACAGACAGACAGAGAGAAAGACAGACAGAGGCTCCCTGGTCTCAATTCCAGTGCCCAGCTCCGGGCAGCAGTTACAGGGAAAGCCCAGCTTCACCGCTATAGGCCTGGGCTGGAGCATGCTCAGTCACTCTGTGGGGTGAGTGCAAATGCCATCTGATCATCATTAGGCTCCAACAAGGAATGGATCATGCTCCATGTGGATGGAATCTTTAAAGATTAAAATCTCCTATTCAACTCCAAGTCTCTACTGAGCAAGTGCGAACTGGCATTTTTCAAAAGCTCATAACTCGGCCAAATCGGGGTGGATTTTCACTGGGACAGGAAAAGACCCATCCCTGGTATAAAGGCAACCTCTGACAAATTTCAAGTCCCTGCTCCAAAGTTCAAAATAAAGTAGCCTCAAGAATTTTTTTAAACGTGAGCAAAGCTTATTCTTCCATAGCTTCATTCTTGGCAGTAGTATGAAACAGCCACCTGGCATGGAAAAGTTTACCCAAACAGTTAAATCTTTGCAAAGTTTGATCATCAACACATGAAAAACAGGGTCTTATAATGGGAAGTGATGAGCAACCTTACACATGATGCTACCTGCCCTGCCTAGAATATATACATATACATTCATTTGCACACAAATGTTTTTTCTAAGAGTGTGTGTATGTAACAAATAGGAAAGGCACATAGTAATATGAAAATGAAGTTGTTGTTTTTTTTTCTTTTCAGTCACGTTCTCTCCTTCTGTCCCCCCTGCTTACTGCCTTTCATCTGAGTGCATCATAGGTCTCCACATCACAATGAACAAATGACAGTCTTTTACTGTGGCTGTTTTTAAGAATGTGCGTTCCAGAAGCAGAAATTTCTGAAGACATATGGTGAGCTAAATATGCCAGATTTTCCCAGATGGCTTCCTCTACACAGGAACATGCCCCTCAGGTAGAAGCATTCAGAATCCCCAAAACGCAACTACATGGTAAAAATCCTTAGGCAAAAGGTTCTATATATTCCAGAATTACACAGGGATAAAACTTCTGCTACTATCTGGTCCAATCCCAAGGCTCCATTGACCTTGAGTTACCCAAACGTAAATTCGAAGTAAGTGTGATCACAATCACACACTAAAATTTTAATGATACGAAATGCCTTGATACTAAGCAAACATGCAGAGACTTCCTGTTATAACAACCACTGTGCATCACAAAGAGGCAAGCACCAAGTTGCCTAAATTACCCTTCTACCAGATCCAAAGGATTCTGTGGCAGAGTTCTTGAACTTCAATGCGTGATGTGCCTAAAACTAGTTAACTTGAACAGTGATGTCAGTCCCACCTCTTTACACTGGTTCTCTAGTCTTGTTATAGAGAAAGAGAACATCCCAGCATAGGCAGAAGTTGACAGAGCATGGGGCACACTGCCCCCCCAAAACTAGATACGTCACATAGGTGACATGTGGGGGCAGCACCCAGATTTCTCCCTTAGTCCTGCTTCCTCCCCTCAGAAGAAGTTGTGGGTGGGGGATGGTGACACCAGGAGCTCTGTGCCTGCTGGGCAGTTTCCCTCACATGGTCCGTGTAAGGGGAAGTCAACAGGAGCAGCTCTCCTGTTGACTAACTGCACAGCTCACATGAGGAAACTGACCAGCAGGCACAGACCACCTGGAGTTACTGCTCACCCCCTCTTCCCTCCCAGGCCCCTAGGAGGGCACAGAGGAACGTCCGGGCAGGGGGCAACCAGTGACAACAACCAGGTGTTCTCTGCTAGCAGGTCAGTTTCCCCCCTCATGGGCTAGGTATGGGGAGGGCAGGAAAACAGTGATCCAGGAGAGACAGGCAGCTGAGCTGCTTCCCAAGCATCTGTGCAGTGTACAGCCCAGGTGAGTGACTGCGTTAATTACTCCACTGTGGGGAGCCTGGACCCTCCACCTGCCATGGGTGATGTGCCCCGGGGACTGTTCTTCAGCCCCCCTGGCTCTCTGCCCAGTGCAGGTGGAGGGTCCCCACAGCAGGCTGGACAGCTCTTACCACTGTCTGGCTCTGGCGTCCAGTCTGCCTCGGGGACAGGGCTTCAGGTGGAAGAGGAGGAGCAGGGCCATGGGGAGGGGGGGGAGGAAAGAGAGAGAGAGAAGGGCTCCTGCATGTGTCCTGGTTTTGCATTTTGAAATGGTGGTCATCCTACCAAGGACATTGTCAAAGCCTCTCTGAAGGCAAAAATCTCCAAGATAAATATTAATAATGATGCAGTTGCTGCCATCAAATGTTGCATCACTTGTAGGGCAATATTCACACGGAGACTGTTTAAAATTAGGAAGGAGAATATTGGGAATTTCTAAAAAGAAACTGTTCCTCTATGGGAGAGTATTGGCCTTAGAGGTTAGCCAATATTTGGGGCCTTGCAGGGTTGTTTCCATTAACAGGAAAAATCAGTAACATCAGACTAGCATATTCTTGGTGTAAACTTGTTTGTATACAAAGAATGTACACAAAGACCTGTTTCCCTGAACACAGTAATTATAATAAATAATTTTAAAAAAAAACAACCCCACCACAAACAGGCAATTTCCTTGCTCAAACATCCCCAAGACTTTCATAAGATCAGCCATACTGGGTCAGACCAATGGTCCATCTAGCCCAGTATCCTGTCTTCTGATAGTGGCCAGTGCCAGGTGCCCCAAAGGGAATGAACAGAACAGGTAATCAAGTGATCCATCCCCTGTCGCCCATTCCCAGCTTCTGGCAAACCGAGGCTAAGCACACTTCAGAGCATAGTTTAGCATCCCTGGCTAATAGCCATTGATGGACCTATCTTCCAGGAATTTCTCTAGTTCTTTTTTGAACCCTGTTATAGTCTTGGTCTTCACAACACCCTCTGGCAAAGAGTTCCACAGACTGACTGAATTGTGTGAAGAAATACTTCCTTTTGTTTGTTTTAAACCTGCTGCCTATTAATTTCATTGGGTGACCCCTAGTTCTTGTGTTAGAAGGAGTAAACACTTCCTTATCTACTTTCTCCACACCTCATGATTTTATAGACCTCTACCATATCCCCTTTTAGTTGTCTCTTTTCTAAGCTGAAAAGTCCCAGTCCTATTAATCTCTCCTCATACGGAAGCTGTTCCATACCTCTTGTGATAAATGAAGGGAAAGGGGGGGCCATAGCTCCCTTTTATGGACACCCAGCCAGCCATAAAGTATCTCTTGGTGGCTGTTCTCTGCTTGTTTTACCTGTAAAGGGTTAACAAAGCCCCCCAGGTAAAGGAAAAGGAGTGGGCACCTGACCAAAAGAGCCAATGGGAGGGCTAGAACTTTTTAAAATTGGGGAAAAACTTCCCTTTGTCTGTGTGTTGTGGTTCTCCAGGAAAGAGGGAGACAAGGAGCAGCAATGCTGTAAGCAGCTTTAAGACCAGGTATTGGGGGGGGGGGGGAAATAATAATCATACCTCAACCCTACTTATCTAAAACCCCAAATATGTAAGTAATCAGGGAATGTCTAGGAAGACGCGATTAGGGTTATTTCTTATTGGCTTGTGGCCTCCTCTGTGCTAACCCCAGATGCTTTTGTTTGCTTGTAACCTTTCAACTGAACCCCCAAGAAAGCTATTTCAGGTGCTTAATTTGTGGAATTGCTCTTTTAAAATTTAGCAAAAGCCTAAGTTCCAGATGTATTTTCTTTTTGTTTTTAATAAAATTTACCTTTTTTAAGAACAGGATTGGATTTTTGGTGTCCTAAGAGGTTTGTGCATATGCTGTTTAATTAGCTGGTGGCAACAGCTAATTTCCTTTGTTTTCTTTCTCAGCTCTTCCCTGGGGGGAGGGGTAGGGGTGTGTGAAAGGGCTTCCTGGGTTCCAAAAAGGGGTTTTGCATTTGGGTGGTGGCAGCATTTACCAAGCCACGGTCAGAGAAAAGCTGTAACCTTGGGAGTTCAATACAAGCCTGGAGTGGCAAGTATTAATTTTTAAAAATCCTTACGGGCCCCCACCTTCTGCACTCGAAGTGCCAGAGTGGGGAATCAGCCTTGACACCCCTAATCACTTTTGTTGCCTTTTTCAGTACCGTTTCCAATATATCTTTTTTGAGATGGGGCGACCAGATCTGCACACGGTATTCAAGATGTGGGCATACCATGGATTTATATAGAGGCAATATGATATTTTCTGTCTCGTTATCTTTCCCTTTTCCAACATTGTTAGCTTTTTTGACTGCCACTGCACATTGAGTGGATGTTTTCAGAGAATTATCCACAATGACTCCAAGATCTTTCTTGAGTGGTAACAGCTAATTTAGACACCACCATTTTATATGTATAGTTGGGATTATGTTTTCCAATGTGCATTACTTTGCATTTCATTCCAGCAAGCTCTGTACTCAAGAAGTTGTCCCTCCATTTTCTCTCATGGAGACACTCACTACTCATTCTCCTGGATTTCTCAAACTCCACAGCCTGCTGGCTGTAATAAATATCCTACCCCAGCTTTTGCATCCAGGGAAACCCCTCAGTCTACACAGTTTAGCTCTCTGCCCTGCTGCCCACTGCCTCGGCCAGTAGTCAGACGGTTTTTACTACATAAACAGTTTTGATTGATCTTTCTGTAGAGCCTGAAAGAGGCTTTAGATAAGAGATCCTCCTTCTGGCAGCCATTAGCACCTTTCAGCATAATATACTGTTTGTGTTACCATTGCAATTCAGGTGAAGCAACAGATACAAGAAATACTGTAAACAAAGAAGCAATGGCCGTGCCTTTCATGCTGTGAAATAAGATTAGTAGTGTTCATCTCCCTTCTGGAAGAGCACTTTCAAAAACGTTCAGAAACTAATTTTGTATTAATAAATGTAACCTCACCACTTGAACCTGCAACAAATCCAATCCAAAGGAGAGCTAAGTACAAACTGGATGAACAATTATTTCACTGCTTACGTGAAAAGCAAGACCGAGGTTTCCCAAGCTTATTTACCCTACTTATTAGGCCCTTAACCCATTACATGAAAAATGTCAATGTTTTCTTTTTAAATTCCCTCCCTGTCCCCACCTCATGCCCCAAAAATCAGGCTTAAAGGGGGTTTGATTTAAGTGACTTAATCTGGGAGAATAAAAGGATCTACTGGGCGGAAAGGCTAGGCAAATACGTGGGTCTGACACTTGGCTCTGTATGAGACTGTTCTTATTTCTTCTGCCTGTGAATTTGATATCCTTGATCCAGCTCCTGTGTAAGGTTGCCAACTTTCTAATAGAAGAAAACAGAACATCCTTGCTCTGACCCCTGCCTCGCCCCTTCTCTGAGGGCCTCGCCCCACTCATTTCATCCCCCTCCCTCCATCGCTTGCTCTCCCCCACCCTCGCTCATTTTCACCCAGTTGGGGCAGGGGCTTGGAGGGGGTGTAGGCTCTGGATGGAGTTTGGGTGCAGGAGAGGGCTCAGGACTGGGGGGAGGGGGTTTGGGGCATGCTCCGGGCAGTGCTTACCTGAGGCAGCTCCCGGAAACAGCAACATGTTCTTTGGCTTTTAGGCACAGGGGCAGCCATGGAGGCTCCACACACTGCCTTTACGCCACAGGTGCCACCCCCACTGCTTCCATTGGCCGTAGTTCCCAGCCAACAGGAGCTGCGGAGCCAGCACTCAGGGCGGGAGCAATGCACAGAGCCCCCTGGCCAGACCTGCGCCGAGGAGCCAGAGGACATGTTGCCGTTTCCGGGAGCCACGTGGAGTCAGGGCACGCAGGGAGCCTGCCTTAGCCCCACTGCGCTGCTGACTGGACTTTTAACAGCCAGGTTGGCAGTGCTGACTGGAGCCTCTAGCGTCCCTTGTCGACCAGGCATTCTGGTAAAAAACCAGACGCCTGGTAACCCTACAGAGTCCTGTGAGAGTTCTGTCTTCCAGGGCCACAAGCTCACACCCTAATGATCAACAGTCACACCACTCCAATGGAGGGCAGCTATTATGAGGGGTCAGGGCACCAGAACACGGGGGCCAGTGGGCCATGGCACCATCACTTTTAAAAGTGCGAGGCCTCCCACTTTTTATCAGCCATAAGGGCAAGTGACAGCAGGAAGTGGGTGGAGAGAAGGGAGTGGGAGGCAGGGTCTTGGGGGCAGGGGAAAAGGCAGCATGAGGGCGTGGGCTCTGGGGGAAAAAGGGCAGCATGAGGGTGCAGGGCCACAGTTCAGGTGCCCATGGGCCCCCCATCCTCCACTTTTAGAGAGCTTCCGTCACTCCTGTGGAAGGAGAGAGATTGTCTCCCAGGTAGCCAGGATTAATTCCATGTAGTGCTGTGAAATTCAGGACACTCATGAAGACCTTGTCTATACACTAGAAAAAATTTGCCGGTATAGCTATCAGGAAGACCTCCTAAAGCACATGCAGCAAAAAGAGTACATCAAAGTCCAGGCCACTTTCCCAGTGGCTGGTAGGGTGGGGACCTGGCCCACCCTCTACTCCAGGTCCCAGCTGAAGAACCCCATAGATAGTAGCCATCCACCACATCCCTTTGAATAAACTGTGTTGCTGCTATGATTCCCTGGGCCACTTCCCCAGCTCATTCTTTGCCCTTACCTCGGTGCCTTGTCCTGATTGAGTCCCAGCATTCCCCCTGGCCTCTGCCAGCACTGCTCTGTGCAGGGGTCCATCGCTCCCTCAGCCAGCCAAACACACCATACATACTCTTCTAACTCCAGCAGAAAACTGATCTCCTGCTGTCCCACAGCTCTTCTTATATTAGCCTGCTGGGCCCCGATTGGCTGCTCCCTGCAGCCTCTCTGATTGGCTGCTTCCCCCACAGCCACTCTAGGCAGCTTGGAGGAACTCTCTACTGCCCCTTTCTGCAGTGAGGTGTGGCTGAGCTTCAAGGTCTCCAGCCCTAGTCCACCCCATCACACCAGGCCTTACATCAGTACAAATCTGAAGTAGCTACACTTAAATCAATGAGTTTACTTCAGGCTGATACTAGACTAAATAAGTGCAGAATTTAACTCATTGATTTGAATTGCACTGGAACTGGACATGAACTAAATCCTAGTGCTAATATAGAGTTTTGCTTGTATTTGGTTTGGCTTTACCAGGGATAAGGCATGCTTAGAAGAGGGCCCTCTCTGTTGAAGTTTGCTTCAGCTATCAATATGTCTAAACCCAGCCAGGGCTAAGCTGAGTCTTAGCTCTAGTCTAAATCCTGCTTTTAGGGCAATGCATAGCAGTGCCGCCTCAGTCAGAGCCCCGGAATGCATAGTAACTCAGAGGCACAAGTCCTTCCCTCCAGGAGGAAAGTGGTTTCCTGCTGTGCTATACAGGATGTAGCTGACTTCTCCACTCACTGTCTGCTTTGCCAGCCAGGATGTGGTGAGGAGCTGAGCCAAGCCTCTGCCAATACCCCAACCTACTTGCTCATGGTGGGGTGTAGCAGCTGTGTGGAGCCTGCTTTCACCCTGGGCCTGTGCTTCCTGTCTGGTAAGCCCTGCATAATTACATAGGGAGGAGTGAATTAACCCTTCCCCTCCCACTGCTTACTCCCATTCATAGCCACATAAGGGTCAGACTGTCACTGAGCCCTAGCATATATCTCTACATTGCAATAAAAGACCTGTAACATGGTTGCAGCTGGCCCAGGTCAGCTGACAGGCTCACAGAGCTCAGGCTGGGGGGTAAAAGCTGCAGGGTAGATGTTCAGACTCAGGCTGGAGCCTGAGCCTTGCGAGGCCACATCAATTCACCCAGGCTCCGAGACTTGGTGCTGCAGGGTTTTTATTGCAGTGTGGACATACCCTTAGAAAGTATTATAAAACACTCCTGTTTGTGCAAGCTATTCTCTAACCTCTAGCTCTGGAATCCTTAACAGCCAGCCCACATGCCAGGTTCTCTTGCTCCAAATTGGCATTAAGGCAAAGTTCAGCCCATTGTGCTATTGCTTTGACTGCTGATGAGAAGGGATGGCCCTCAGTCCAGATTCATTGGGATGGCTTTAAGGTACAACACAGCAGGTAAGTGTTAAGAAACAGGATATCTATGCAACTCAAGCAACCTCCTTGGTACCAAATGGGGGGGAAAAAAACAGAAAAAAAAATCATATATCATTCTTTTCCATTTTCTTCCCTCCCCTCCCCATCACCTTTTTAAATGAGTGTTTTTACTAGCTAAGTGAATGCGGCAGATGTTGCCTGAGTCTTTATTGCAGGGATTGACAAAGTGGCTATAAGTATGGCACATACAAGGAGAATACTTCTTTATGACCCAGTAGCAAGAACAGATATGATATACATTCCAATTTCCTTTTGTCTTGCAAAGGAGAGAGTGTTTGTTCATTTAGTATTGATTTAAGCTTGTGGGGGAAAAAATCCTACTCCCTCTCGGTGTAAATGTCTTCTCTCTCACGTAAAACTATTTTAGGTACTGTATAAAGTGTATCTGAATAAGATATGTGATTTCTTTAAAAAAAAAGGGGGGGGGGGAGAAGGCCTGCTGTTAGAGTGCCCCCTTGTGGCTGCATCTGGGGAAGAGCTCTGCCTGGTCTGACTCTCCCTTCTTTCTCTTGCTCATGCTGTGGATCCTCTCACACTCCAGGAGTTACAGTGCTTTCTCTTTGTGAGTCAGGCTGCTCCCTCTTCATGGCTTGGCCCTCCAGCTAGATCACTATGGGTACATCTACACTGAGATGCAGGGGAGTCCTAGAGGCCAGGCCCAAATGTCTACACCACAGTTAAACAGTCCCATAGCTTGAGATTCACAAGCCTAAGTCAGCTGACATGGGCTACCCATGGGTGTTTAATTGCAGAGCAAACATACCCCAAAAGGGGGAAAACACATAGGGTATCAGAGTCTTTGCATATGACCTGCCTGAGGCACTCTTCCAATTCACTAGCCAGACTGACTGTGCCACTTCCCCAGTGGCTTGTAGAAGAACCTGGGCCCAGCCACTACTCTGGGTTCCAGCTCAGGAACCTTCAAACCAGAAGCCAAGACCTGTACCATCCCAAACCTTGCTGATGTTTCCCTGAGCCTTTTCCTACTCCACCTCTATCAAATTTCCTTCTCCACCACCTCTCTAGGCCCACTTTTCCCTCTAGGCTGCAATTCCAGGGCTTCTCCTTTCCGCCTTGGCTTCCACACTACAATCTTCATCTGCCTTCACTGCTTGGCCTTATCTCCGCCCTGCCTGTTCCTGCTTAGCTGGGCTGTGTCCTCAATCAAGGATTGCCTATCAAGACTAACTCTCCCTCAGGTGTGACCTGTCAGGTTTTTTAGCCCCTTCTGAGTCATGTTAACCCTTTCTGGGCTTAACTTTTCAAAAGCTACTAGTGATGTTCCGTGCCTCAATTTTTGGGAGCCCAACTTGAGATAACTTGAAGATGCATGATGTTTACAAAGTTCTGCTTTCTGAAAATCAGGCCCCTTTAAAGGGGTCTTAAATTTGGCACCTAAAAATTGAAGTCACTAATCACTTCTGGAAATCTAGGCCTGGATGTTGAAAGCTGGCAATTGAGAATTCCACATTGTCACGCTTCTCGCTGCTGCTCAAAATTCCCATTAGTGAGCTGTAAGAATACCACACAGTAATTTTGCCTGTACCACTGCTATGCTATGGCTGTTATTGCAAATTCTGCTACGTGAGCTTCTCTGTTCTTCTGGGACTACTGCATAAAATTCAGAGTGAACATTAAATCGTGGCTGCAATTCAGTGGTGTGTTTGCACTAAAAGCAGACAAACCCTATGGATTTACCCTGTTCAAGATTCCCCGTGCATAAGGGGATTCTCTACCCATGTAGAACTGCTGTAGCAATTTCTAAACTGCACACCACCTCAGCCACCAACATAAGAGGCATAATGGGGAAAGGGTATGTGGCCAGGGCTTCTCTGTAGCAATTCCTGGCTACCAAAACTGCCCCTTAGGGTCAGAGGCAGATGGTGGCTGCTCCAAGCTATGCCTGGGGATAGACCAATTGCTCACTGGCTCTAGTACATTTGCAAAGCCCTTCCCCAAGCTACAGTCTGTTTTCCTCAGACACAGCCATGGATCTATACAAAACTGTATAAAATAAAAACAAACCAGGGAACATGCAGGCAGTGTGCACACACACGAGTGTAAAAACACTGAACAGTTTGGTATTTTTACCTACATCATTTCAGCAAATTTATTTCCACTCCAGACTCAAACGCTCAGAGCCAGAGGGTGGATGCAAATGTAAATGCTCAAGCTTTAGAGGGCTTGAGGGGTCTGCTGGTATGTTTTGAAATGCAGTAAAGAAAAAGAGGTGGGTTGGAGAAAGGAAGGACTAACCTTTCAAGAGTATATTTGGGGAAGAAGGACAACTAGTGCTACTGAGGACAATCCATATGCAAAAGCTACCAAAATCTTGGATTGCTCTCAAATTATAGATATGGAAATGTGCTGTTAAATACTGTCACATCTCCAAAGGTTCCACCAATTAGAAGCAGAAAGAAATCCTCGGCTATACGGAAAGTGGCAGCTGTTGTTTACATTAAAAGCCAGTATGTATGTGTGAGATATAGATATATATATTTTCACTCAGTGATATACATATCAGTTTTGAGCAGAGATGCCCAGAGCTTTGTTGTTGAACTGTCACTTAGAGAGGCAAGAACAATTTACATGAAAAAGCGCCATGAAGGAAAAGCAGAAGATGAGTGGCTGAGAAGCTAGGCATATATAAAAGCAATCTGAACATGCTGTGTGGGGATGGGACTGTCTGTCCCCCAACATCTCCCACACCAAGACAACTCAATTTGTTGACCACTAAATACCTACCAGTGACAACACAGCAATGAGATGTAAATCGGGCCCTTTCAGAATAGTGACTAAAAGGTGAAAATCATGTTCTATAGAAACAGACAGAGAAGTGTCTGAACTGCAGCCCTTCCTTCCCAAAAGGTTAACTGAATTTGCTGCTGAAGACAACAGTGCTGCAGTAACCCTGGCAGAGGACGTAGCTTTTTAAATCGTGCACAGACTCCTGAGTCAGTGAAATGTTTGACAGGGAATAATACGGATTGGCAGCATTGCTGGATGTGTGTTTCAAGGGCAGAATTGAAATCATACTCCCAGACAGTACAAACATAGATCATTGAAAGGTATTCTTATAAATACAGTGCTGCAGGAAGCAGGCCAATTATCCTCCTTCTCCTAGTGCAGAGCTTGTACATCTAGCCAAGTTCCCAGGGTAACATGACGAAGTGGAAAAGTGACTAAATAAATAGTTCAGAACCTTCATATTGTTCTTAATGGAACACTGATAGGAGCAATTCAGGGAAAGCATTTCATGAGCCTTTATGTATCAAACTCGATTGGAAAGGCACTATGAACTTAATCTGCCTCTATCTCAGGGGAGTATATTTGCACACTTATTAGTATTGATCAGTCCGCAGGAATACATTTTATTTCATGGGAAAGTATTGCCAACTCTAGCAGTGGTGGGGTTTTTTCCTATATAAATCCCCGGTACTCAGGACTGCCATGTAGAGGTGATGGCACTATGCAGCCAAAGCGAGGCTTGCTTCCCTCCACAGTGAATCTGGAAGATGCTCCAGACTGAGCAGTGCATCCGTGCCTCCAGGTTACACACCTCAGAGAAGCAGAGAGCTATGAGAGAAAAGTTTGATTAAAAAACAAACGTCATGACCTCTAGTGACCAGATATTAACAGCCTGATTTTCAGAAGTGTTGAGCCCCCATTGACTTTAGTGGAAATTATGGATGCTCAACAGCTCTGAAAATCAGGCCATAAAGCTCTAGGAAGGCAGAATGAAAATTCTACCAGCTAAAGGCTCCTAACTCTGACAGAATGGCACTGATGTTGGCACTGATGATGTACGGATGATATTAACAAAGGTTTTAAAACATGGAAAGTATCTGTTGAACTCAACCTGGCCGTACTTACCTAAAACAATTCACGCCGTTTGCAGGGGCTGGTCCTTCTGGAGAATGATCAACTCAGTTTTGCTAACTTGTTGAGGCAGGTGGCTTGTTACTCTCTATCCAGAAGTAAGGGAGGTGGGAAGAGATCTAGGCTGTGGGCTGAGCAGACCTCAAGGAAGAATCTTAAGAGTAGCCAAGCCTGGGAACAGGTTTGAACTGAAAATTGTTAAATTGCTAATTCAAAATTTGTTAATAAAGCCAAAGACCAGGAAGGGGGCTTGATTAAGCATGTGTACCATGTTTTAAAATACATTGGGATAGGCACTTGCTCACAAAAGCATATGGCTCTCAGACCAATAGAGAAGAGACAACATTGGTAGACGCCAGATATTAAAAGATAAACACCCAGACTGATTTCAGCAAGGTTCAGCAAAGTTGAGAGCTGGACTATCAATTTTTAAACAGGTTTTCATCCATTTCAGCCATTAGCATTCACCCAAGTAATGTGAAGGCACAAACTGGTGAGGGATTAGAAAACAAGAAAGAAAAGGAGAAGCTTTTATTCTTATTAATCTCTGCTTGTCCCCAAACTGCATAACAAGTGGGAAAAAAGGAGCACGTCCCAGTCAATACTACGATATGGAAATCACATGTGAACTAAGAGCCAAACCCAAAGCTTGTTGAAGTCAATAGACAGAGTCTCATTGACTCCAATGGATTTTAGATCAAATACTAAGGTTATAGTACGCCCCTAAAAAAAACCCATGGGTTTTGGCAAACTCTGTACTACACTGAAAAATCCAGGCTACGTATGATTGTTACTAATTCATTTTGGAAGCATGCCAGTGACTTGCTATACATTGGACGAGGCAAGGATCTAATCATGTCTAGAGTGACAAGTCCAAAATGATAGAGAACATTGTTGTTGTTATTACAATGATCTATTCCTGCTGCTTTTCTCATTTTTCTCTTTCATCATAGTGATACAGATAAGACAGATTACTGTTGTAAATCACAACAACAAAAATATGGTTTTCTACAGCCCTTTTAACCTTTTCCATTCAAAGTCCTATGCCAAAACACCACTTCCCAACCTGTTAGCATCACTCCTGCTACTAGATCTTGTGCAATAAATTTGGGTACCAAATGCATAGGCTACAATTCTCAAATTTGGGGAGCCAAAAGTTAGGAACTAAAATCCAGATTTATCCAGCTAAATATATGCTTTGGTGTTTAAATATGGATTTTAGTGTCTACTCCAAAGCTCATTGAAGTCAGCGGGAGTCTAGGGACTCCAATGTGCTTTGGATTTAGGATCATTGTATCTAATGTCAGACATCCTGTTCATGCAATTACATGGATCAGTTGGCTGGGATTTAATAAGTGGAAACAAGGAAGGTCAAAGTTTCTTTTCAGAGCTGTAGCTTGTCACCACTTCATCACTATCCAAACTCTGTGGCCCCGTGGGGAGAGATTCTCCTAAGTATATGATGCTGCCACCTCCGCTAGAACTACTCAAACTTTTAATTCCAGAAATGAAATTTTGACCAAACAAATTCTGATTTTATTTAAACCCAGCTTATACGGTGGTCAAAGCTTTTGGAAACTTTGAAATTTCCCTAAAAAAATAAAAATTTCTCTGGAAAAGTACCAGGTAACTGGTTGAACTAACCTGACATGTTTTATTACATGCAGGTAAAAACTAGTAGTGCATTTCCATACAATATTATTTTATTATTAACAATATTGTTATATGTCTATTACTTAGGGTTTTATTATTAACAATATTGTTATATGTCTATTACTTAGGGTTTTCATGGACTATATTGTGTCTGAGAACTGAAATTTTAATTTCTTCTTTCCAAATAGAGTGGAACCCATCTATAAGATGTTTCTGCACTAGGAAATTTTGTGGCCATATTTAGCAATGATGTTGCCAGTAGTGCAAGCTCTAGTGTTGACTAGGTCCAGGCAATTTTACATCATGGTGTCACCTAACCCTGTTCTGAGCTGGATTAGATGCCACAGTGCAAACAGTACTTGTGCCAGGTCCAAACTAGAGGGAGTCATAATGCGGGGGGGAGGTTACAGCTGCTAAGGAATAAATAGCAATTCTAGGGTTTGATCCCATGATTACTGAAGTCAATGGCAAAGCTTCCATTGACTTTAATGGTGCAGGATCGTGGCCTTATAGTATAGGTCAGGTTTCAGTGAAACCCTTGGTCTATATACAGTTTTTGTACCAATTTAACTCTTTCAGTTAGGGGGTATGATTTTGTCACCAAAATATTTTAAATCTGTACAACCACTAGTGTTAATACCTCTCTACTGGCATAATGGTGCTTTATATGAGTATAGCTTATTCGCCTTCCCTGACAGCAATAATATATATTGGTATAAGCCCCTCTATACTAATATAACTGCAGCCACACTAGGTTTGTTGTACCATCTTAACTGTACCAGTATAGTTCAAGTGGTATAACATGTGTTTGCAGACTAGTCCTTGGAGTACAGTGAAAGTCCTGAGTAGCTTACGTGTATTTCAAGACTTTCAATATTCCTTGTAATGAAGCTTCACTCAACTTATACTGAAATTCAGTGTCATAAGGAGGTCTCACTGGCATTCACTTTCAGGGAGGTAAGTGCTGTCATCCAAGGGCACCATGACCTCCTCCTCCTCTGCTCTTGCTGAACAGAAAAGAGTGTGGGGGAGGGGGGGAAGAAGTTGCCAATAGGTAAACTTTTCAAAAGCACCTAAATTACTTTGGTGCTTTTGAAAATTAGACTTGAGCACTTCTGAAAATGTTCCCCGATGTTTCACCGAGAGAGGGGTAATGAGGAATCCTTGGCTCCCAATCTTGCCACAGCTAATTGCATTGGGGAGGGAAGAAGAGCTGGTCTTCAGACATCCATTTCCTATTAGGAATATATATGTGGCCTTTTAGAGACTTTAATCCTTCTTCCCACATCTGCCAGGGGCAAAGAAACCCTACTACTCCTTCTGAGGTGTTATCTTTTGCCGACTAGACCCCCCTCTTGTGATGATGAAAATAAAAACCAACACAGTTAAGAAAGACCAACTGTATTAATAATCACAGTTTTCTCAGAAATTTCCTCTTGTGAAAACTTCCTTTAGACAGAGAAGGAAGAGGAAGGCATTTTTATTAGCCCTTCACCTTTAATTTCATCTGTGACCTCAACAGTTTGTCCTTTTGCCTTCATTTCCCCCTGCATTTTTACATTCTCAAATCAGTACAGTCCCTTTGGATTCACCTTGAGTCCCTCTTTCTGTGAGTAGGCGGGATTGGGATGGTCACCTTTAACCATCCAAAGCATGCAGCTCAACAGGATTAGGTGGACAAAAATAAGCCAGAAGAGCCCATGCTGATTGATCCCATTAAAACACACTTTCCTTTTCAGACTCACTTCCTGGCAGTGTTTCATCGCTCCTTTCCCTTAGTTAACAGAAGGTGTGTAAGCTGGAATGCTGTTGACTTGTGTCTGGCTGAAAATAGAGAAAAGAAAAGAGTTAGCATCTCATATTTGTGTGAGTACATCTGCCAGCATTTGGAACACCACCAGCCTACCAACTGCACGTTTTCAAAGGGTTATGATGCACTATGTGGGTCTTTGATGAAAAGCTCTGAACCCCAGAATATGAGCTTTTTAGTGTGGATGGTGTGTGCTGAATCATAATGCGGCGTTGCACTGACATTCAGTGAGAAAGAAGAAAAGTGACTGAATTTATTATTTCCCCCCCTTCAAATGTAGGATCTCCCGAGCTTCCATTAATATTCTGCTGCTTGTGAAATTACAAAATGTAAGAAAGATTAATTTTATATTTTCACTGTAATAGTTAGTTTCTTGCTTTGGGGAAAATAAAGCAGTCAAGAAACTTCTCTTCTTCCAAAAATTTTTCTTGTATTCTATATTAAAATATAGAATACAAGTAACTATCATTTGAATTAAATCTACAGTATATGGGAACTTCTAAAAGTCTTGCTTAGACATAAAGGACTTTTAAGACGAGTTTTAAATAAAATAATTCTATCTCTAGAGTTCAGATTTTCAGCACTGATGTCAGACAGAAAGATCTGTAAGCCAGCAATGAACAAAAATATACTGTGGCTTGCAGGTGCCTTAGGGGACAGATAATAGGATACAGAGCTTTTCACTTCTAGGTTCCCTATGTTGAACCTAGACTAGCACAAAATATACTACAATGGAATTGATCTGTTGCAATACATTCCATGGACCAGGAAAAAAAAATTCATCCACATACAGATCACTTTTGGGGGGGAGGGTTAAATATTTAAATAGTTGGCATGAATAAAGCACAAAGCTAACATATTGGGTGTAGATTCCTTAAATTAGTCACCACAGCTAAATTACCTCCAATAGTAAAGAGTCCTAGAGAGTAAGCATGAAGAACGCAACAACTGGAGGACTGAAGTGAGTAGGTGATGGAACAGGAGAATGAGGTCAAAGAATCCATAAAGAGTTTAGAAATCCTAGGAGGATAGCCTTGATTTGGATTCGGAAACCATTGAAAATATTGAAGGATGGTGTGTAATGAAGCACACATATACAAACACACTGTCAGGGCTGGAGTATGTGCACCTGTCAATTATGAGGTTGCAGTCAGGAGACAAGTAGCAGGATCAGGGTCAAGCGAGGTCAGGATACCAGGAAGTCAAGGTCAGGCACCAGACAACTAACATAGCTGGGAAGGAAGCAGGGTCAGAAGCCAGGGTCTAAGATCCATAGCCAGCCAAGGTCTGAAGGAGAAGCAGGTAGTCTGCATCATTGCTAAGACACCTCCCCATGCCGGCTTCCTGGTTTATATACCAGCACAAGCCAATCAGCAGACTGGGGGGCGGGGGGGAGGGGAGGGGAAGCTACCACTCAGACCCTCCTGGGTAGTACGTCCTGCATTTGCTAACTTCACAGCATCCTTCAGCAGAAACCTGACTTAAGCTTCTGATGACTATGTGGAAGTGTTGGTAACTCAGAACCCCTATAGTCCCCACTTCTAGCCCTGCAGGGTCTTACACAAACTTGCCTAAGATGAGCAGACTGTTCAAGATGAAGGTTTGTATGTGGAGAATTATGGATGTTAATATGCAACATGCCCAGTTTTAGAGAGCTGTGAATATGGAGGAGGCAAGGGGTTATAGGTGGAAGATTCTATTTTTCTACCATTAAAAGTGTGTGCATAGTGAGAGAAAGTTAGTGCAGTACTTAGTAGGCCTGATTCATAAGTATTCTGTTCCTGTGCTTTTGGCAGAGGTTGGAGGGAGCCAAGATGACTGTAATCCACCACTGAGCACCCCATATTCTAGGGCTGGAGTGACCGCTGTCCATCCCCAAGTGTCAGTTACAACAGACTAGTTGTAACAGACAATGTCAACTAGTATACTTGCTCAGGAATTTGACTAAAATTTGTTTTCTTTTGTTGGGAAATGCAGATTCATCCAACTGAAAATGTTTGTGGGAAAGAGTCGGTGTTGTCAAATTTCCCATTTCAACAAAAATTTGAAAAGTTTTGGAATTGTTTCAATTTTTTCTTAATTAAAATGTTCTGGGTTTGGGTCAAAATGACTTTTTTGTTTTGAGATTTAAATTTATAGTAAAAACATGGAAAAATTAAAAAGGTCAAAATGGAAACTAAACATTTGAAAATTATTGAAACAAAATGTTTTGATTGACCCAATCCGATATTATTATTTTCATGAACATTTTTAATATTTCAACTTTTTGTTATAAGTTAGGATGGGAAAAAAATGTTTAAATCTCAAATTCTCATGGTTTGGGACAAAGATTTCCCCACCCAGCTTTTCTCTGTGGTGATGAGAGAAAGAACCCATTCCAACGACTAAAACACTATTACTTTTAAGTTTGTGTTTATTTTTGAAATGTCAAGATTTCATGAGTTTTTCTTCTTGACTTCTGAGCTGAAAGTTGGCAGCAACTGATAAACTACACTTTTAGGAAAAAGACAGATTCAGATTCAGCAGCCAGATATTATAAAGATAGGCCCCCTTTGTCTATGAATGAAATGATTATTCTAATGCAGGGGTAGGCAACCTTTCAGAACTGGTGTGTCGAGTCTTCATTTATTCACTTTAATTTAAGGTTT
>QXTE01000116.1:2466180-2546275 GCA_003942145.1 Platysternon megacephalum
GGGGGGGGGGGGGGGGGGGGGGGGGGGGGGGGGGGGGGGGGGGGGGGGGGGGTTGGGGCAGAGAGCAGTGGGGCTGTGGGGGTGCAGGGCAGAAGGCAGGGTGTTTGTGGGGGTTCAGGGGTCAGGGCAGAGGGCTGGGGGGTGTGGGGGTGCAGGGCAGAAGGCTGGGTGTGGGGGGAGTTCAGGGGTCAGGGCAGAGGGCTGGGTGTGTGTGGAGGTGCAGGGCAGAAGGCTGAGTGTGTGGGGGGGGTTCAGGGGTCAGGGCTGGGGTGCTCGGCTCGTGGCGGTGCTCCCAGCCTCCTGCCCTGAGCAGCTCAGGGCAGGGGGCTGGAAGGGATATGCTCTGTTCCACCCCCTTCCCCAAGGTCCCATCCCTACCTCTTCTCTGCCTCCTCTATGGAGCAGCGAGCACGCTGCCACTCCTGCACCTCCCCCTCGCAAGGGCGATCAGCTGATCGGCGGCAGGGAGAGGGAGGGGGAGGGGAAGGAAAGCACCACGCTGGGGGCAGAAGCAGGGGAGGGGGAGCTTGGCTGCGGCAGGACCAAGCTTCTGCCTCCTGCCCCTGCAGGGGAGAGCGGTGGGCGGGGGGCTGAGTAGGGCTGGGGCCCAGGACTGCGGCAGGCAGCAGCGTTCCACTCAAAATCGGCTTGCGTCCTGTGTTTGGCACACGTGCTGTAGGTTGCCGACCTCTGTTCTAATGCCTGTGTAATAATCATTGTGAACTTGATGTTCCTAAATGCCTGAGCTGACTTGGTCTAAGCTGTGACCTGGTGCAATTAATAATAGTTCTTAGCCATCTCTGCTGCCAAACCTGGCTCCTTAGTGCTTACTGTCCATTACAGATTTCTGGGGTGATGCTAATTTTATAGATATTCTAATGTAGTTCAATAAGAGGACTATAATGCAATCACATAAGATAGAAATGGCAAGTCCCTATTAGGTCATCTATCTCATCCCTGTCCATTCAGGATTGATCCCTACATTATATTTTAGGTATCTTTCGATAAAAGCTGCAGAGGTTCTCATGATAAAAATTTAATTTTTTCTGAGGTTAGATGAGGAATTCTTGGTTGTAGCCAGAATTTTATGTTCAGGCAATTGAATGAGCACAGGAACAGCTGAGAGCTGAATCTATTTTAGGTTTCTGTGACGTATTCTGTTGCCCTCCCTTCTCCTATAAATCGTTATAATCAAGATCTTTGTCACCGACTTATCATTAGGTGGCAGGCTGTGGTGCAAGTTTCCAATCAGCTTCATCTTTGGTTGTGGGAAAGAGAATATAAAGTATTGCACTCAGGAAAGAAACTGCTGAATGCAAAGATGGCGCAGTCTCATTCAACAAAGCTGTTCCTTGTGTATCTGCAAGTCATGTTGGCTTATTTCACCAACAAAACCAAAGTTTTACTATCCCTGCAGAGCCACAACCGTTATGGGAGAAAAAGATGGATTCTATTCTGCCTCTAGCATCAGCAAAATTGTGGTACATGGTAACCAGAGAATCATTTGTATTGGTGACATAAAAGGCAGAGAGGACACACCTTCATTTTTCAGGAACCAGGTTGAGTCTGCAGGGCTGGTGGCAAGAAAAGCCATAGAATCATAGAATACCAGGGTTGGAAGGGACCTCAGGAGGTCATCTAGTCCAAACCCCTGCTCAAAGCAGGACCAATTCCCAACTAAATCATCCCAGCCAGGGCTTGTAAGCCACAGAGAATGAATCTATACAGAAGCCCAGTACGTCATTTTTACAGTCACTCTTTCCTGATGGGGGTGGGGGAATCAAACTTTAAATTTTACATCAATTGGCTTGCCTCCAGCTGCTTTTTCCTAGAACTTACCCCTGGAAGAACTATCTGCAAGCTGGCTAGAAAGAGACAAAAAGGAAGAAGATGAGGCTGGATCAACTAGATCTTATTCTTATCCCTGTTGCCCAAAAGTGCCAAGTCCCAAAGCCTCTAGTTCCTTTCTTAAAAGACTACATTTTCAGAAATGCCCTTGAAGCTAAACCCATCTCTGTCTTAACAAAGACATCAGAGTTTTCTTTCTTGTCTGTCACTACAGCATCCAGTCCCACATGCCATTAACTGCTTAAAGAAACAAACAAACACAAAAAAACCCATGCCCTTCTCCCTGCAGGTGTGTGGTTGCCTCAGACACACCACCTTAGAGAAAAATAAGGCCTGAGAAGAACAGAAGCACACATGTGACAGGAGAAAATCCAATTTGCTAATTAGAACTGATACCAGGCAGAATTTATTATTTAAAAATCTCTCTCGCCATGTGGGACTCTCAGCATGTTCCATGTCTAGCACAGATAATTTTATCCTTTAAACAAATGCTGATTTCAAGTCATTTTAGACTGAACATCAGGTTAACTGCTTTTTTGTTGTTGTTGTTGTTGCTTTCATTAGAAATGGGCACAAAGGAGCCCAATGCAGGCCAAGGTGTTAGGGGTCTAGTAACTGAGCTCTGGGACACAACTAAGGCCCCATCCCCGGTTTTTATTAACAGTAATTACCAGACCTTATATAGAACTTATTGTGTGTAGGTCTCCAAGTACTTTACAAAGGTGATTGAGTATTATTATCCTTATTGTACAGGTAGGGAAACTGAGTCACGGAGCAATGAAAGCCACACAATCAGTCAATGGCAGAACCAGAAATAGAAGCCAGAACTCCCAGTCAGATGTGCTGTCCATGCCTTGTCACCTTAGTTAACATGCAGAATGATAAAAAAAAAAAAGTAAATATGTTTCATACACATGTGAATGGAAAGGAAACATTTTCATTTCCATTTGAAGTTTTTCCATGTTATTTTTCATTCTTTTGACCCCAAAAAAATAATCTTCAACTAAATTTCATTTTGTTTCTTGGGAAAACTTCCACTGCCTTCACTGGAAAAGGGGGAGGTAGGAAATAAGTGAGTTTGGCGGTGTTTCCCTAAAAGCAGAACAATCCAAGCCCCCCCCCCCCCCCCCCCCCCCCCCCCCCCAAAAAAAAAAAAAAGTTTGTTTCAGAATTGTTTGTCAAAAAGGCATTTTACAATCTGGAAAAAAAAAGTTTCAACAGAAAATTTTTGCCTAGCTCTAGTAACATGTAACATTACTACCAGGTAGCTGTGATATGTTTTACCCGGCAACTCTCCTTTCTTCCCTTTCCATGTCCAAATAGTGTCCTCTTGAGACATCTTTCCTTGAGTTGCCCATTTTCAGCCCAGGCCCTCCCTTGCCCTTGCAGGGTCACAGGCAAACTCTGCACAACATATATTTTGAGGAAACCAAAGACTGAGATTTCAAAAGCTACCTATGGGGATTGTGAATCAAAAAATCATTATGTGAAAGCAGCAGCCAGTAACTTGAAACTTTTTTAAAAAGATTTAAAATAGACACAAACACACACACTTTACCAAGCATGGTTCAATAACTTAAGAGTAGAGCTACTTAAAACTTTTCATTGAAAAATAGCATATATTTAAAAAAAATCGTGAAAACTTTTCAGCTACAACAAAAATTTTCAGTTGTGACTTTTTTTGTTGAAAGAGTTCTTAAAATTCTCTGCATGATTTTTTGCATAAAAATGTCAGGGATTTTTTTTATTTTAGTTTTTTCTGTTTACCATTGTGTAGCTTTTGACTGGGTACAGGTTCTGACATGCTGCATTTTCCTCACTCCTTGATTGGATGCACTCGCTCCAGTTTTTACTCACACAGGGTCTCTTTGAGGTTTGGAAAGTTTTTGGAAGCCATAAAGAATTTTGTAAAATGAAAAATTACTGTTTTGAACATTCAAAATGGGAAATATTTATATATTTTCTAATTTTTGTGAAAAAAATATCAACCAGCTGTACTTGCGAGTCATTTCGTCTCCACCACGGCTCTGAGAACATCCACCCCATGACATAGAAGGACAACCCCTCTTTTATTTTGAATCTTCATTGATCAGACATTTGAACCCTCTCTGATTATAAGTTTATGTAGGGGAAATTGACTTCAAATATTTCAACAGACTTTCCTGAAGCTGAGCCAGATTTTGGCCCCTGACCAGAATCCAGTGCTCTATCCATTCCTACTTCAGACTATGCTAGTGACCAGGACTCGTATTTTCCTTACATACATATCTGCTCCCCAACAATACAGTCCAGATGGCTCAAGGGCATTTTTTATGTTGCTTTAAAGCTTCAGTGTCAGGGTTCTTAGATTTTAAAATTAACCTACTTTCATAGTTGCCCCATATCTTCAGAACAGGAGTTGCAACAGGACTGTTTAAATCCAGGATGTGGATTTTCTGAGCTTGCAGATGTGCACATGGAAAATGTAACATCCTATTCTATTCTCATGGGCTTGGTGTAACATATCATCACTTACAAGAATGG
Source organism: Platysternon megacephalum (assembly GCA_003942145.1). Classification (NCBI taxonomy): domain Eukaryota; kingdom Metazoa; phylum Chordata; order Testudines; family Platysternidae; genus Platysternon; species Platysternon megacephalum. The sequence continues at coordinate 2,470,552 of QXTE01000116.1, forward strand.
AACATGAAAGCAAGGGACTCGGAGCCAGGACCATTGGGTTCTATCCCAGATCTGTTCTTGACTCACTGGTTTAAATTCAGGTTTCAAATGAGTGGAACAGCTCCCATTGAAGGCAGTAGAATGTCTAGTCAAGAAACTGTCTATTCCAAGACTGAACTTGGTGTTAGCCTGCCTTTCTATAAAATGGGTATATTAATACCTGCATCACAAGGGAGTTGTGAATCTCAATCAGTCAGGGCTCAGATGTGCCTGAGAGGAACAGCCACAAGGAAGTGGCTGTGCAGAATTGCCCCATCTGAGCGAGAGCATCAGGAGGCATAATCACTCCTGAACTTCCCAAGCCTTTGGCAGGAGCATGTCCTCTGCTATTAAAGTAAGAACAGCTACACTGCGTCAGACTAATGATCCATCTAGCCCAGTATCCTGTCTTACAACAGTGGCTAGTGCCAGATGCTTCAGAGGGAAGAAACAGAACAGAGCAAATATAGAGTGATCCATCCCATCATCCAGTCCCAGCTTCTGACAGTTAGAGGTTTAGGGACACCCAGAGCATGGGATTGTATCCCTGACCATCTTAGCTAATAGCTATGGATGGGACTAGCCTCCATACACTTACATCATTCTTCTTTTAAACACAGTTCTACTTTTGGCCTTCACGAAGGCCATGAGATGCCGCGTGTCCCTCTGTGTGTACAGGTGAAGAGGTGGGGCTAGGACCCGGGCCCTACCTCCTCTCCTTCCCTCTCCATTTCTTTTGAGCTGGCTAGTGACCAACAGAGAACGGTCCTGGAGCTTGGGGAAGCATATGAGCGATGAGTGATCACAACGGTAGAAAAGGCTTCTTGGCTCATGTTGCCCTCTCCTTTTGTGCAATCTAGCTCAAATGTCAGTGCTATGCTGAGATCCTCAGGTGGCAGGCCCGAATATAGATGTGCAGAGTGGTAGTAATATTTTTTTTCCAATATAAATAACTATCTTCATCTCAAAAACAAAACATCTGTGGCCAGACTGACATATTCCATTTTACGCTTAGGGGGAATACTGCAAAGGTTACACCTCCTGTGGTTCATTTTCTTGAGGGTAATGTCGAGATTCTGATTAGCAGAACATTTGTAAAATTTCACCCAGCAAGAAAAGAAACCTGATATTAAGTGTGTACACAGCCACCCTTGCTGCTTGCACACCTTCCAAATCTGCTATTTTATTTACTCATTTAAAAAAAATAACAGATACAAAAATAGCCAGCTATCAAGGTGAGAATACGTCTCCATCTGCCATTTGATTCTGTGCAATAGGTTGAAATGAGAATTCTATGACCTCTGTAAATCACATTATGCTATGAACACTGTGCTTGGCGTCTTTTCCAATGAAAAGAAAAGGTTTATTTAAAATTCAGTTTAAAAGATCTAGAGGCATTCATTTATAAATACAGCAGGAAGTACTGGGATATTGGTTAAAAAGTTATTTAATCCGTTTAGCCAGCAGTATCAAGAATCAAGGCTTGTGTTTGATCCCTTGTCAAGCTTTACATTGTCCTGGGTTTTGAAACATCACCCAGACAGAATGTTTGATGCTTCGTGCTACTGATTGTATTCAGCTCAGGTGAGAGTAAATACCATAGGTGCTGGAACTAGGGGTGCTGATGGTGTTGCCTCACCCCTTGGCTTGAAGTGGTTCCCATCGTATACAGGGTTTATAGTTTGGTTCAATGGCTCTCCTCACCCACACTATACAAATTGTTCCAGCACCCCTGATAAATACTTCTCTAAGTTCAGCAGTAAAGTACGTATTCATTCCTAGAAACAGGGGGCCAGTTCTGCTCTCACTCACACCCACATCGATCTAGAGTAACCTCTGCCCCCTTGATTTCAATGTTATAAGGATATAACCTGCAGACAGAATCCCCGCCATCATAGTCCCTATTCAACAAGGCACCTAAGCATGTCTGTGACTAAGCATGTGAGCAGTACTACTGAAATTAATGGGACTAGTCATGTGCTTCAGATTATACACATTTAAGTGATTTGCAGACTTGGGGAATCAGCTTTTTGGGGGGTGAGGGGTACATTTATTTGCTATCAACAACTTTAATCTTTAACACTCATCAGTCTTTCTCCATAACTTTGACTCCTAAATCAAAATTCGGGGGCTATGGCAACTTGATATATGGCAGGGCACTCAGATACTATGGTGATGAGCATGGTATAAGAGCCTATAGAGAACAGAACTGTGCCATGATGTGGCTAGAGAAGTGAAAGGCATGGAGCTCCTCAAAGTATCCTTGAAGCAGAATCGATGCTGGTGTAAATGAATGTAATTCTACTGAAGTCAATAGGACTCAAATAGTTCATTTGCAATGTGCTGGCCAGACTGGATGTAAATTACCTTGTGGGTGTCATCACAGGAGCAAGCACATTTGAAATACAGGTATATAGTCAATATTCATAACGTTAGATGCAACGATGAAGATGATACATGCATACAAACAGGATTATTTTATTTAGCAAATCATAATTTTTCCATTGACACCTTACATGATATACTTTGTATAAGATTTGTTGCAATAGTCTAATAGTGGCAATATTAATTATATCAATGGTCATGTTCCAATCATGTAGCATCACAGAAGTAGAGGGTTTTTTCTACACCACCGTAAAAATGCACAATTCCATCTGTCTAGTACCAAAAAAGGTTTGACCTAATTAAGAGAAATTCACTGCCTTGATCATGAACATGTGCTGCACTGTCATAGATGATAGGGGAGCTATTTTATATCCCTTTGTGTCTCTTTGTGCAGAACAAAGTATCTGAGCAATGTTTTCATTGTCCATGTTCAACACGTTTCCAGCCACTGACAAATACTCCAGCTTCACAGTTTTTGCATCCATTTCAGATTTCCATCAGAGATGGAATGAAATGCTGAATATCCCAGGAATATGCCCTTCTCTACCAGAGCGAAATTCAAAATGATGACTCCTCAGTTATCTTATGAGGGCATGAAGTCCCTTGTATTTCCAGAACATGCCAACCTCACCAGTATTAATAGTGTGAAGAAACTTCAAATACAATTATTTGGGCTTTAGAAATGGGACACATTATGGTTTTTATGTGTGTGTGTTAATTGCTATCCGAAAGTGACCCTTTTATTTATTCTCATCCTATACAGGCCTGTAGAAGTTCAAAGCAGTGACAGAAAGTGATATTTAAAGCGTGTGACCCATCTCAGATAAGACCATAAGAATGGCCATACTGGGTCCATCTAGCACAGTATCTTGCCTTCCAACAGTTGCCAGTGCCAGATGCTTCACAGGGAATAAACAGAACAGAGCAATTATCAAGTGATCCATCTCCTGTCATCCAATTCCAGTTTCTGGCAGTCAGAACATTGGGTTGCATCCCTGATCACTTTGGCTAATAGCAATTGATGGACCTATCCTCCAGGAACTTATCTCATTCTCTTTGAACCCACTCATATTCTTGGCCTTCACAACATCATCTGGCAATGAGTTCCACAGGTTGACTGTGTGTTGTGTGAAGAAGTACTTCCTTTTTTTGTTTGTTTTAAACCTGCTGCCCATTAATTTCATTGAATGACCTCTAGTTCTTGTGGAAAGTGAAGGAGTAGACAACACTTCCTTATTCACTTTCTCCACACCAGTCATGATTTTATAGACCTCTATCATACCACCCCCATAGTTGTCCTTTTCTAAGATGAACTGTTCCAGTCTTTTTAATCTCTCCTCATATGGAAGCTGTTCCATACCCCTAATGCTTTTTGTTGCCCTTCTCTGTATTCTTTTCTAATTCTAATATATCTTTTTAGAAATGGGGTGACCAGCACTGTATAGTGTATTCAAGGTGTGGATGGACCATGGATTTATACAGTGGCATTATGATATTTTCAGTCTTATTTTTTACCCCTTTCCTAATGGTTTCTAACATGCTGTTAGCTTTTTTTTTTTTTTTTATTTAACACTGCTGCTGCTGCCCATTGAGCACATGGAGTCATTGTGGCTAGTTCTTTGAAAACAAGATCTGTTTCTTGTGTGGTAATGGCTCATTTTGACCCCATCATTTTGCATGTATAGCTGGGATTATGTTTTCCAATGTGCATTGCTTTGCATTTACCAACATTGAATTTCATCTGCCATTTTGTTGCCCAGTCATCCGCTCCTCTTTAGGATATAGAGTATCCCGTAAGGGATGTGTCTGTCCGAACTATGTGCTCCTCAACACCAGTCAACTTTTCTCCAGCCTTCAGTTTAAAAACTCCCCTACAACCTTTACATGCCAGCAATCTGGCTCCCTTTTGGTTTAGGTTGAGCCCCATCCTTCCTGTACCAGTCCTCCTTTCCCAAAAGGTTCCCCAGTTCCTAATAAACTCAACAGTACCAGAGGAAAAATGCCATCATATCACGAGGCCTGTTGTTTCCATAAGTATTCCTGACTCCAGACAAGCTGGAAATCCTCAGAGAGTCCACTCCAACCCAGTTTCAATTTTGAAAAATGCATGTTCTGTCCCACTCTACCTACTACCACCGTCCTCCCTCTTTCAGATCGTTACATTCATTTGTTTACCTGACAGGTTAATCAAGGCCAAGGTTGAGACACACCCAACAGGATGACCCCAAACAGCATAGGCTGTGTTAGAGTGAGAACTATAGGGTTAATCTGTATCCAGTAGCCTAAATAAATGATTAGTCTTTATACTAATTTATAACTAACTCCCCTCTAGTGATCCTTGTAATTAGGAACAAACAGCCCAAACTGCACTGCTAGGGGTTGATCTGTTCCCAGTACTTTTCACTTTGGTAAAAGTTGTTCTTTCATTCTCCTTCAGTTTATTGAAGAATGGATTCTGGGATTGCTCCTCTGGGGACAATGGCGACCCTCGCAATCTGACAACAGTCTTCTCAAATTAAAGTTAGCAAAACATAGCCAAATGATTCTGGTTCCCACAAAACCAAGCTGAATGAAAGTGACTCAAACCAAACTGAAATATTGCCCCTGAAGTTATTACATCACCTTGGTTTATAGCAAGGGCATTGCTGCACAGAAACATAGGTTTGTGATTTTTAATGTGGGGAACATCATAAAACATTATTATGCCCAGATTTTTTTAAATGTCCCTAAATTGTATCTCCTTCCATTTTGTTTAAAATTAATGTAATCAGATGCAGTAGATTCTATGCCACCATGATTGGACCCAAAGGGATTGATAGAGATTGTTGGGAGGCGTAACAAGACAGAAGGTCATCAAAATAGCACCACATTACCATCCCTTGATACTTGATGGAATCATGACAGCAGCTCATATACTAGATGACATGAATATTCATGCAAATTATTTAAAATCACTTTGTGACATCGGAATGACTCTTCCTGTGTACACTGTTGTACCTCATCAGTGCTGTAGGGAAGAGGGCAATCTCAAAACACCAGCTGACTTTGAAATGAAACCCACCTGTCTTCATCTTTCATTTTATAATTATTTATTTTTAATCGAACACTGCAGCTGGAAGCCAAGTTAAGCAGCAGGCACAGGGACTTGAGGAGAACATTAGTAAATGTGTTAAAGAAATGAACCAAGTACTATTAATTCAAAAAATACTTTCCCATGGTATCTGTGGCCTTGCATGTCACTGCTTTATAAAAATAACTAGATTTGTTAATGAAGAAACATTTACACTGAAGTTTCCTTCCACTGGAGAGGGAGCCTATGGTAGTTCAGAGATAGAGGAGATGAAAATAGTGTACCCAACTTGTGATGCTACCCCAAATTACTTCCAGCCAGAACACGCACAAAGCAACTGGGTAATTCAACACAGCCAGCAGCACTCTGAGCCATTGCTTGCTGGTACATTGTTCCTAAATCAATTCTCTACCCTAATCAAACCTCTTAACCCAGACATCCCAATCAATTTTCTCCCCCATCCCAAGATTCAGGAATGATTTTCTCCTTCCCCAGGCTCTTATCAGTTCCATAGTTTGTTCTCACTCTTCTGCTCAGCTCCTGCCGCACCCTCTGCCCCACTCAGACTGTCAATCCATCCTTGCCACCATCAGTCATCTTCTTCAACCCCTTCCCCCCAGGACCCTTCAATTCCTCTTCTGACCACCAATCCACCCTATCTATCAATCAATCTTCTCTCCCCAAGGCTCCCTAATGAACTGATTCTGAAGCTGGCCCCCAAGAGTCCCAATCAAATCCATTCTTAGAACTCCATTCAATGCAATCTCTACCTCCTTCCCACCCCCGCCATTCTCTGGAAGACCAACTAATCAATCACACAATCCATTTTCTGCCCTTTAGGTACCTTCAACCAATCATCTAGTCCTCTAACCCAAGAGTCATTCCTCTACTTCCAGTTAGTTTAGCCTTGGCCCATGGACTCACCACATCTAATTAACCTATCACGTCCCTCAGCCGTCCCTAGACAATTAATCTTCTGCCTCTCCTTGTCCAATTGATCCTCCATCTTAGTCACTTCATCCTCTTCCTCCCACTGCAGGCCCGCTGCATATCTGCAGGCTTCTTTCCAGGTTCTCTGGCTCCCTTTTTCTTCCCTTCCATGGTTAGTCTGGCTGTGGTAGGGAAGTCATCCTGTTTGAGGCACTCTCCTCGGCACAGGCAGAGCCAGTGCTCCCCCTGCAGACTCCCTGCGGCGTTCAGAGTTGAGCAGGAAGCAGGCAAGAGGGCAGGCAATGCAGCCATTTCTGCTCCTCATCCCCCCAGCTAGCCAGTTTCCAAAAAAAAAAATGTACAATATGCACTGGGAGCTTGATACCCAAATATATCATCTGGAAAATGTCACCCTGTTGTTGGACTAAGCTCCAACTCATAAACATAGAGCAGTGCAGCCACAGCAGGAATTAACAACAAAGCCGAAATCGGAAGTGAGCAATGGGTAGAAAGGAAAATCTTCCAAAATGAGCTGTAAACAGGGTCTGTGTGTGTGTCTGTTCTGGACACAGTCTTAACTGCTAGGCAGAACATAAGCAGCAAGTATTAACACAGCAGCCATTCAGCTGTGCATATCTGGCATACAGATCCTTGATCTGTTTTTTAGCAAGCAACGGCCAGGCATTTTTCGGTGAGTTGCTCTGCAGAGAGATTGAAAAAGCAGCCCCATTAATCCTCTTTATTGCTTTTCTGTTCAAGATGTCACCAGAAGCTGCTCAGCAGCATTATATAACCTTGTAATTCACAGCTGTCCATCATTTCTTTTATTTGTAATCAAATCTGGTCCAATTATCTGTGCTAAGATATGATCAGCATATGCCCTTTGTCACTAGTCTTCCCTCTTCCTCCTACTAGATGCTGATCATAATGCTTTTCTCATACTCTTGTTCAAAGCTTAAACCCCCAGCTCCCACTTGCCTACCTCCTTGCTAACCTTTCCCACAGTATGCACACTCCTCTACTTCAGTCCTGAGTCACAATCAGAATCCGCACTATCCTTATTGTATCTGAGTAACAGATTGCTTTGTCTGCGATTAGATAGTGACTGATACCATAACACTCCCAGAGAACAATGCTATCTCAAAAGAGAACATTTTTTCTAATTGAGACGTAAACATTAGTTTCTCTCCAATGGGTAGGATCCAGGGGCGGCTCTATGTATTTTGCTGCCCCAAGCACGGCAGTCAGGCAGCCTTCCGTGGCGCGCCTGTGGGAGGTCCGCTGGTAACGCGGATTCGGCGGCATGCCTGCGGGAGGTCCGCCAGTCCCGCGCCTTCGGCATACCCGTCGCCGAATTGCCACCGAAACCGCGAGGCCTCCCACCGGCATGCCGCCGAAGGCAGCCTGACTGCCGCCCTCATGGCGACCGGCACGCCGCCCCCCGTGGCTTGCCACCCCAGGCACGCGCTTGGTGCGCTGGTGCCTGGAGCCGCCCCTGGTAGGATCCCTTATTTTAATGCACCCTTAAAGAGAACTAGCATGGCAGATAGACACACATTGGGGCATAACTGAANAGGATCCCTTACTTTAATGCACCCTTAAAGAGAACTAGCATGGCAGATAGACACACATTGGGGCATAACTGAAACATTGCAGATGGGATTTAAGCATGTGCTGAATAGGGTTGGGGTTATTCACTTACTCAAGTGCTTTGTAGAATCAGGGTCTTAGCCAGCCAGCATCAGATTTCGGATATCCCCAATAATTAGATACTCCTTTTACATAGTTAGAGGGTCTACCATAATCCCTTCACCGCTCCATATTCCCAAATTGAATCTTCCCACAAACACAAAACGATTATGTACTTCACATTTATTTTATTTCACACCACGTGCGGATCTGACAGTAGTGTCCACACAGCATTTGTTTGCCATGAGCAAATTATGCCACTGAATTTAGCCCCATTTGTGGTTCACAAGCTGTCTCCCTAAAGATTGTTGATTGCTCAAACCAATGCAGTTCCCACTGAGTTCACTCTGAGCTCTAGCACTCCACACTTTGGAAACATCAAGGCCACTGTGTGCATTGCAAGCTGAATTTATTCATGGAAGTCCAGTATTGGAAGGATATTTTCAAGACCTGGTGAACAAACATGTGTTTACCCCAGGGAAAGTGTTGACTTTTGGCAAAAATTTTAAAACCAAAATATTTTGACCAAAACCTGAAAAATTTCAGCCAAACAACAGAATAGTTTGATTTGGAAAAGCTGCTGCTTTGCCTTGAGGGAGCTGTTTAGGAACCTCTAGCTCCTGTTGTCCTCTATAAATCAGGGTCCCTGATTGGACAAGATCTCCCATGATACACCACAATCTCCCCTCTTGGAGAAGGGAGGCAATTCATCATGGGAGTACCTAGCCATGGTGCACTGTGGGAGATGTGGTCCAACCAAGGCCTAATAAATTCATCGTTTTTCAATGAGTTGGTGAGCACATTAGCAGCCAACAGCATTGTTACTCATCACAGTGCTGGTGACAGGTGTCTATTTGATTGCTGGTAAGGAGGTGGAGCACCCAAAGGAGATTCACACCAAACCAACAATGGTCTCCCCCTCCATAGCAGGGAAGGGCCTCCAAAACCAAATGTCTGCTACATTTGGGATTCAAAGGAAAAAACATAGGGACAGAAGTGAGGCCAAGGTCACTGCCACGCTGTCTGGAGTGGTTCACAACCATTGAGTGCCAGCCTCAGGTCAGACTGCCAAAAAGCAGGGCAGACACCCCAAGCTGGTGGTATGTCCTATAAATAGATTTCACCAACCTGTTAACAAATGTGAATTCCTCAAGCACTATAACAGTCTTACCATGGAGTCACAGACAGTCCCCTTGGGCATTCCAGTCTATCTTGCTACCCAGGCAAACTGGACTTAGTGACAGTTGGTTGCTATATTCCAAAAATCACAAAAGATTCAAGTTGCTTCCAGTCCCAAGAGACCAGACACTTACCCTAGGTCAGTTTGTATCTCAGATCTCACAGCAAAAGACAACACTTGTAGCCAATCCTATAGTAAACTAACTAAGGATTTACTAATTAGGAAAAAGAAATGAGACAGTTATTTACGGGTTAGAGCAGGTAAACATGCACACACAAATTACAGTCACCTTTTGGAACCATAGTCATAGCAATCTGGCAGCACTGAATTTTAGAGCTACTCTGGTTGACCCTGCGTATCTCTGCTTCTGTTTCATAGCTCCAGCCCTGTGAGAGTCCAAACAGCAAAACAGATAAAAAATTTTCTTGTTTACTAATTTAAATTCCTTCTTTCAGAATTCAACCTGATGGGACAAACCCTTTTGCACATATTGTCTTCATAGTTGTGAAGGGGTAAATAACAAAGGCTTTGTATTGTGATTCCCACATTGGCCCATTTAGATGTGATAGTCTTCTTAATGAGCAGAAGACAATCCCTCGTGACAGGCCAACAGTTTCAGGGCAAACATTTTTTACAGTTACAAAGCAAAAACTTACATATTACCTTATTGCATGTGATAAAGTTATTATAAGTGAGATTAATGTATGCAGCAGCTTACAAGCATTTCATAAAGTCTAAACACTCAGTGCATTGTCATTAGTTCAATACTAACACACAGGGGAAACTGACTTGTTTCCAGCAATAAATTGGTCAGTACTTGGCTGAGGCCTAAGGCCTTGGCAAGAGCTGGCACCTGGTTTGCCAGCATCACAGTCACAATCAAAAGGGAACTAGAAGGGGACACCAAGCAGAAAGCTCTAATGCCCACTCCTCTGAGATGATGTCCAGGTTGTTAGTGGACACTGCTGTGAAAGATGCCAGACTGGCAGTCCTAGAAACTGAAGTCCCATTGGACAGCACGTTTCCCCCACACTCCAATAGATGATACACTCTCCGTGACAAGTCAGACCTTAGCCTCTCCTGTAAGCCTGGCAGTAAGAGGTCAACTAAAGTGGTGATTTTATTCAGTGGACACTTTTCCACTGGGAACTAGACTGAGGCCACCTACTTGTTTTCCATAAGCCACCAGTCAGTCATCATCTGTAATGATGATCAGTCACTACTCACCACTGACTTGGACTGGCTTTGAACAAGCAACTTAAAAGGTCAAAGGCTCTATCTGCCATTACCACTCCTCAGGTCACAGAAACTGAATGGTTCAGTTTGTTCCTAAACTTTTTATCATTTCAGATTTGACAAGTGGGAAAATATATTAGCTCCTCAAATAAAATGGTACAGGAACTCATGCCATCAGATTGAACACTGCCCAAGGATATATTAATATGTTTGTCATTGAAATCTCACTCATAAAAATGCTAATGTAAGGGATTAGCATAAATGTGCATCAAACAAAAAACAGACCCCTACATTTATATTTAATAAAATTGTTATTGCATGATCATAAAATAAATGCTGGGTGGTATTAAAATGTGTGTTGAAGTGTAGCATATATATGCATTTTACATTTACAGCATTAATTCTCAGTAAGTACTGTAGATTTTGAATATAATGTTCAAAGGAAAAGGTCATGGCTCAGCTGTTCTCATTGTTCCTGAGTCAGAAATCTGTGGGTCACACCAAGAAATGGACACATTATACCCAGTGCAGCCACTGCAGTTCTGTTCTGGTAGCTTGCTACACTACTCCTTCAGACCTCTGCAACCGCCACTTAAAGCTGACCCCTCTTGGCAGAAATCCCAAAGAATAGGCAATGTTGCCTTCCCTAATCCTGCACCATTGGCCATAACGAGCTGTTTAACTCTGTCCTCAATGAGACTGGGAGCAAGCTCGTTTTACTTCATCTTACAGAATGTAAACTTAAAAAAACCAAACACGTAGAGCCAGATCTTCAGCTGGTGTGAAGTGGCATAGCTCCATTGAAGTCAACGGGTCTAGGCTGATCTACACTAGCTGAATAGCTGGCCTCTATTTTGCCTTTTTTTTTAAATGTTACCCAGAACAAGATATTTTACTGGATTTGGGGGTTGAGTTGCCCTGAAGCAAGAGCCTTCTACATATTGACATTTACAATGGAGCAAAAATCTTTCTAAAGTGCTGATAATCCTCTGGGGCTCTGGTCTGCATTATGCTATTTAATATTGTTATTAGAGTCTCTATCAATTCCTTATGGAAAGGCTGGTTTGTAATCACAGATGTCAACTCAATTTCATCTGAAAACTTTGCCATGGGGAGGAGGTCATCTTTACGAGACTGAAAACCTACAGTTTTTTGACCCTTCTATCTCTCTTCAATCTGTAGAGTTACCCCTCTCCATCCCAACCCCACTATTTGACCCAATGGTCACTAATGTTCCATTTCAAAAGAATGATAAAGGAATATAATTTTTATGTGATTAAATTGGTCCAATTATTTCTTGAAGCCACAAATGTATAATTTCCTATAAGTGCTTAAAGAAAATCAATATACCAAGTTCATAAATTATTTATGACTCCATCAGTCTTCTTTTAAAAAAAAAAAAAAAAAAAAAGAAACAGAAGGACTTCTTTCTGGAACTGGATACAAATTTCAGCTTTCATTCACAAAGATAGAAAGGAAGTACATTCGAACAGCAAGCCAGCTAGAGGCAACCCAAGTCCAAAGAGAACTGAGGTGTTACTTCTTTCCAAGTTCATATATAATTTTTCAATCCCAGATAAGAAATGATGGCATCTGAACAGGATCTATACTGTTAAAAAGTTACATATGGCTCTTTCTATAATTGATATAACCACATCTGGTGGGGTGTGGGGAGGGTTACTGGTTTTGAAATATCAGTGGACTAAGACATTTTGATTGTCTCACATGAAGTCTAAACTCATAATTAGAGTTTATGGAGCATCCAGATTCCTGAATGCTAACAGAGAAACATTTACAAATGGTTTTTAAGTAGGTGTTAAAAAAAGAATTGCCATAATGCCACTGCACATATTTTGCAATAGTTCCCTTAATGTTATGCTATAACTGTGAACGTCTTATGGAGATGCACCATTTATCACCCATGTTATCCCACTAATTCAGATGCTGGGTGCTCAAAAATCTATTTGCTATTTTTTTCCCAACAACACTACTACTACGAAGCATTTATAGAGTGTTTTTTGTCTTCAGAGTGCTTTAGATCCATTAGCTAATTAACCCTCACCACAGCCCTTTGAGGTAAATATTTAATCCCCATTTCAGAGAGAAGGCAACTGAGCCATTAAGTGGATAAGTGACTCACCCACAGCCACACACAGAGTAAGGATTAGAAATCAGTGGTTCCTGGGTCCCAGTCCCACACTTAGAATCAGACTCATAGACTTTAAGGTCAGAAGGGACCATTATGATCATCTAGTCTGACCTCCTGCACAACGCAGGCCACAGAATCTCACCCACCCACTCCTGTAACAAACCCCTAACCTATGTCTGAGTTATTGAAGTCCTCAAATCGTGGTTTAAAGACCTCAAGGTGCAGAGAATCCTCCGGCAAGTGACCCGTGCCCCACGCTGCAGAGGAAGGTAAAAAAAACCCAGGGCCTCTGCCAATCTGCCCTGGAGGAAAATTCCTTCCCAACCCCAAATATGGCGATCAGCTAAACCCTGAGCATATGGGCAAGACTCACCAGCCAGCACCCAGGAAAGAATTCTCTGTAGTAACTCAGATCCTACCAGATCTAACATCCCATCACAAGCCATTGGGCATATTTACCGCTAATAGTCAAAGATCAATCTCATTATACCATCCCCTCCATAAGCTTATCAAGCTTAGTCTTGAAGCCAGATATGTCTTTTGCCCCAACTTCTCCCCTTGGAAGGCTGTTCCAGAACTTCACTCCTCTGATGGTTAGAAACCTTCATCTAATTTCAAGTCTAAACTTCCTGATGGCCAGTTTATATCCATTTGTTCTTGTGTCCACACTTACATCTCACTATCTCTTTACATTTTTTTCTCTATAGACAACCCAGAATCTTACTGACACCTGTTCTACCTAGTGGCAAAGTGGTCTCAGTATTAGGCTGGAAATACCTAGACTTGAAAGCAAGCAAGGTTCAAATTCAGGGGCAGCTCCCTCTTCAATCCTTCTGACATATAAAATTGAACAACATGCAGTTTACTCTCAGTATGTCTTTCTGATGTGACCTTGAAATAAAAGGTCCCTTCTGTCTCAGTTCAGGGCAACTGCATCAATATTCCCCCTTTGTGGTACAGGGAGGGCACCCATTTTAGCCTCCTGGCTCTTCGGCCATCACCTCTCTTGGGAAGAGACCTGGGTCTCTTTTGCTCCTGACGAGGGTATTTCCAAGCTGCACAGTTCCCTGCCTACACTATGAGCTCCCTGTCAAGTCAGACTTACTCAGCAGGCCTACTTTGCTTTCTTCTCAAAGGATATAAACAGTTTAATTGCACACAGTTAGAAGTTACCACATAGCCCTTTCTAAGCAAGCACATTTAACGAGAAAGCATTATAGAGAAAACATTGAAACACCAAAAGAACCTACATAGACACTAATAAGCTTATCGGAGATCATCCCAACTCCAACAAGGGCTCTGACAGGTGACCAGTCTTTCAAACCCCACCAAGGGGTTTTTCATAACAGCTGTTAGCTCAGAACAAGCAAACCCATGAATCAGAGTCCCTCCTTTACACAGTTTGGGCCTTTGATCTTGGGACCCTGGGATCAGGTAATCATCAATCACCGTCTCCTCAGAAAGTAGTTTCAACAAGCTGGTATTTTGCATAACCGGAGGCAGGGGGAGGAATTTGCCTTCCCCTCCCCCTAACTATTTCCCAGGAAATCCACTTCACATGTGTTGTCCTGAAAGTAATTTCTTGTTTACCACATTGTTCAAAATAGTCCTTTGCATTTAAATATAATGGACACCAAAGATACTTAAACTTAATTCAATAAGATCTCCAAGGATATTGCAAGGACTTGCTATATCTATCAGAGTATGTCTTTCTGATATGACCTTGAAATAAAAGGTCCTGTCAACTCTATGTGGATAATAAATTATTATATTGCTTTTAAGTAAGTAGAGATTTGGCCCAATGTTCTTAGGCCAGACTCTCATCTCCTTGTTCTCCACTTGTCCATATGCCTGCATCCCCAGCATGGCTCCAGGAAACCAGTATGCTTATTGTTTAAAAAATCACTTTAGGCTAAAATGTCTTATTTAAAATATATTATTATTCCTTGAAATCTTCTATATCATTATTCCCTTTTGAAACACATATACATATACAAACACACACACACACACCATCATGCACACCATATATGTGGTGTAGAGAGTCATGTGATGAACTGTATTTATCATGCATGTCTGACCACATCACCTGCACTCTGCTCATTAAGCCATCTCCTTCGGGCCCACATCTTACATTCCAAATTTATAAGTAGCTTCAAATGGCTGCCATTTAAAAAAAAAAATCATCCTGCAAGTATAGTGTTTCCATCTTTCCCCAGAAACTCTTGTTTCTGGCCCCAGTAGATTGTAAGATACTGGGCCGTCATATCACAACATTGTTCTGTATGGAAAGGAAAGTCTAGGTAATTTTATTACTTTTTTCTCTTCTTCTGAAGTCCACAGAGTTGGGTTCATGGCAATCAAGATATCCCACCACATGGAAAATAGGGTAATAAAAATTGTATCAGTAGTTTTTAAAAAGCTCTCATATATGACCAAGATACTTTAAAAATAACAACATGTGACATATGCAGAATATAATGTGGTAGGTGCCGTACATATAGTTAGATGGCACGTGTTTGGGAAAACCTCTATTACTCAGCTGTGGCTTCAGCACTCATGGATAAAGCAGCCATCCTAGCTGTTGAATGAAACATTTATACCACATCACGCTCACATGTGTAGATCATCATCTTATATAAAAGAGACAAGGTGGGTGAGGTAATATCTTTAATTGGACCGACTTCTGATGGTGAAAGAGACAAGCTTTTGATGTTCACAGCTTCAGGTGTCTTGAAGAAGAGCTCTGTGTAACCTCGAAAGCTTGTCTTTTGCCAACAAAAGATATTACCTAACCCACCTTGTCTCTCTCTCTCTCTCATCCTAGGACCAACACGGCAAACATCATCTACATCATTCCACGGGTTATCCATTGTTAGTTGGTTCCTCACACAATTTAGCAATTACAAACTGGGGGCAGCAGTTTCAGAAGTATGTAAGTGACTAATGAGCACAAGTCTCATTGACATTCAGTTGGACATTGTGCTCCTAAGTCACTTAGGCACATTTGAAAATCTGGCCCCAAAATGCAAGTGAAATTAGGCTTAAACTGCTTTTAGGAAAATGTTGGCTGAAATTGTATTTGATCGATTCACTTTCAGTGTGTGCTTTTAATAAATAGTTTTCATGCTCAAACTGGAAATCCTTGCAGATTCTGAAGAATTTTGCACACCAAGAAAGTACAAAGTGAATTAAAAATGGCTAGAGTGAAGGTAGAAAACTTTGCAAGGATTTATAAACCAGGCTGGGCCATGTATCAATTGAAATAGGATCAATTCAAATAGAGGAAAGAAAAAAGGCTTTTAGGCAATACTTGAAGTAGAGTGACCTTCTGAGACCCCGCTGATTACTTACATGATTTTCTTGCCAAGTAATGAGTGCTTCACAGCTCTGAAGCCCTAGTGGCCACAAATAGTGATCCCGGTACACTTGTTTCAAGCCCCAGGCTCAGCGTCTGCTGCCTGTGTATGGTGACAAAAAGATTCACCGAACACGGTATATATAAGTATATAGATACTTTTTATGGATCTGTTTTGTTTCATTATCCAAACCTAAATTTACTGAGATTCCAAATAATAAAAGCTAAAATACTCCACTTTTGTTACCAATCACAGCTCCACAGATGTGCATACCGGAATGTAGCCTCTTATCATCTGACATTCCGGACTAAGGTCCTGATTCATCAAAGCTCTTAAGTAAGACTTAATGTGAAGCTCATGCCTAAATGTTTTGCTGAATAAAGGATAGATTTAAGCATTTGCTTGATGTTACACACATGTTTAAATGCTTTGCTGAAATCATGGCCTGAGTGAAGAATATCAAGTGCTGCTTCAACAGGGCTAGATTAAGATTAAATATGGTCTGCATCAACCACAATTTTGAGTAATCCCCAAAATTTCAGATAGTCTCTCCAATCTTCACCCAAAATAGATTCAACCTTCCTGCTAGAGGAAATCTCCTTCCTATATCCAAAGATGGACTCCTGTCTTCTCCCTATTCTTGATTCCATAATTTTCCTTCTGTTAGAGATAACCCATCTCACCCGAGCAAGCAACTGTCAGCCACCTGCTATTCTGTCTCTCACTCAATACTCTGCCTAGGGACTCTTCCCTATCTAAATGTATTGATATCTCAAGGATCCAAAAAGCATGCCTTGGCTCCATCCCCGACTAATGGCAAGACAGCTAGGTAGGAAGCCATGTATTAACAGATGCTCTGTAAATAACCACGGGGGTGGGTGGAGTTCCAGAATGTGTGTAAATTTTATTTTTTTTTTAAAATAGAAATTTTGCTTAAAACCTAGTTTTACAAACCAGCACTGACAATACTTTAAAATTTTGTGCACACAAGTTGTTCTAGCTGCAAAATCATTATACATCTGAAATACATAATGTACAAGGTAAGGATTAGCATGATCCTTACCTTGGGAGAAAAAGACATATTTAGGCAGACTTTTCTAGCAACTGTCATTCCTACGCATTAATTACTTGGCTTCTGTAATCCAGCTGCTGATTCTCTTCTTGTTCCCATCTCTTCACTTGCCATCAGGCAAAACTCTACAGCTGCACCTTGAGTTCTGTAGATTTTCTCTTAATTCCCTAGTGCTGAGGGTGTCCTGTCCATATTACCAATGAGCTCTCTATTAAAAAAAACTGAGCTTGGGAAATGAAATTAAAGAGACAAATTGAAACAGAAGGGGACTGATCTGTACGCCTACAGGTTTCCATTCCGCTGCAGATTAATAATATCCAGATAACACAGAGACATGGGCAAAGGAAAATAAAACCCAAACCACAACAAATCAAGCAATATCCAGCCTGTTTGCTAAGTTCTTCAGTATGGTTACTTCAAGTTATTTCTTTAATTCTTGAAAAATTATTTGAAGGGTCAAGGTGACTTGAAAATTTTTACAATTTATCAACAGCTGGACAATCTCCCAATTCAATAGGAGAGCCAGGACCCACAAACTTGCTTTTTATAGCATTTTTTCCTTTCCATATTTTGGCAACACTCCATCTTTGAAACTAGAGTTTTAGCAGCAAACAACAAGAGTGAATATTTTCATGGACAAAATCCAAGTTCTGTTCACTGTGATTCAGAGGATTATATTATTTGTTATTCATGAGAGTTTGGGCTTCCACCAGGTACTCTTGAAAGTGTTTCTGAATCCTAAATAGAGCTGGTTGGTTTCATTGGAAAATGTTAATTTGTTGAACCCAAAATGTTGAGGTTTGACTTTTTTTGTCAAATCACAGGCAAGGTTCCCATGGAACCCTGCCTGCCAGGAAACCTGCCTGGTTCTCTGCCAGCTCACCTGATGAGTTGCTGAAGAACTGGGCTTCCAGGGATTACAGCTCTGGGATGGACTTGTCATATGGACTGGCTCAGAGTCAGTGACTGTGTTCCCAGGGTCCTTGATGCAGTGCTCAGAGACTGGAAGCCCCACCTCAAGATGAGGCTCTCCAGGCTCCCTGCCTCTGAGCTGGAAGCTTGCAAGACTCCTAAGCCAACAGGCTCCCCAGGCTGCATGGGTGGGGTAGCCCAGAAGCAAACTGGCATGGGAGTTTGGAAGACTAGGGGTCCCTGGCCCTGGGGTAGTCCATATGGTACAGCTGCCACAGATCCCAGAATCCCC
Organism: Platysternon megacephalum; assembly: GCA_003942145.1. Classification (NCBI taxonomy): domain Eukaryota; kingdom Metazoa; phylum Chordata; order Testudines; family Platysternidae; genus Platysternon; species Platysternon megacephalum. Next base: position 2,488,844 of record QXTE01000116.1, read on the forward strand.
AGCAGCTGCTGAGTGAAACTGCCATGCCAAGGGGCATATTTCATTTTAGGAGCACAAGATGTAGGTGCTGGAAATTTCAAAGTGTCAAAATATTCAGTGGTCTGGCATTTCCAGGTTTCACACAGCTTTTATCCTAAAGCTTTAATTAATTTTAGGACAAAGGATTATTCATCCAAAATGTATCCCCAAAGTATATTATTTGCTAGTCACTTTTAGTCATTTTCTTGGTTTTGGGTATTTCATTTATCCAGTGAGGGTGCCTGAACAATACCATTCTGCTTAGGTGACCAATCACATGACACATTTAGGGCTAGACTGCTAATGCTTATTCACAATGGACAGGACTCATGCCTTTTACTTCTGTGGGACTAGTGTGAGAAAAGTGCTCACCATTTGTAAGTGTGCACAGTCTAACAACAAATAATGGAAGCAAATACTTTGCAGACAATCCATAGGCTGATAAATATTCATCCAAACTCTTCAATGAATGCTTACAAATAATGAACTCGCTACAAGAAACCAGGCGCAGTCCACAAACGAGCTGTGGACCACAACAGGGGCTAAACTCTGTCATGGGATTCAGGGAGCAATCCAGACCAGGGAGGGGTTGTGTCACCACTTGCCCTGCCACTCTGGGTGCCTTACAATGCTTTGCTCCAGTAGCTCCCAGCCAGGGATGCTTACAGCCAGCCTACAAGCATGCAGGTCATACCCCGTGTGCCTGTATACTAGACAGCCCTGGTTGAACAACTCTGACCCCAGCAGCCTGCCTACAGCCCCACTCTTGCTTCCCCCATGCTTAATTTACATTGGAGACAGGTAGATAGCTGCCTTCTCTCCTATCTGGGAGGGAACTTGTTTCTCCCTGTTTGGCCACAGACTTTAAAGCATAATATCATTAAGTATCCATATATCCTCATATAGTGTTAATATATACAATTCACAATGATATTAATCACCAGTGTATAATTAGCTTTTAGAAAAGACCTCACTCAATACACTTTCATAATACAGTTATATTGTTTACTGTCACTTGATACAACTGCTTATCACCTGAGGTTCAGCTCCCTCCCCCTCTAACACGTTTTACAGACCAGTTAACCTTTCCATGGTATTCTTTGAAAGTAAAATCCAGATCAAACTTCTCTCTCCTGCTGAGGCATAGACACCATGCTGTCTCTTCCCTCACTTGTTAGCTTGATATCTTTGTTTACCTGGCACGTAAATGTACCTTCCTTGTCTCTGCTTGGCAACTTGGCTGCTGGTCAGAGAAATGAAAACATTCCTTTGGCTAGGGCAAACCTGCTTACCATCTCCCCCTGACATGCCTCATTTAAACACATTCAAGCACAGGGGTAGGCAACCTATGGCACGCGTGCCGACGGCGGCACACCAGCTGATTTTCAGTGGCACTCACACTGCCCGGTCCTGGCCACCAGTCCAGGGGGATCTGCATTTTAATTTAATTTTAAATGAAGCTTCTTAAACATTTTAAAAACCTTATTTACTTTACATATAACGAAACTATTGTTGTATATTATAGACTTATAGAAATAGACCTTCTAAAAACGTTAAAATGTATTACTGGCACGCAAAACCTTAAATAAGAGTGAATAAATGAAGACTCGGCACACCACGTCTGAAAGGTTGCCGACCCCTGTTCTAGCATATATCCATTAATCATAATACACACTGCAGACATACATCACATAATACTATTAATGATCAGTGAGTTATCAGTTTTCAAATGATGCATCACAAGGCATATTTTGTGCAAAGATTATTACAATAGTGTGTACAGTGTGAATACAGGGGCACTTAGGGTCACAACACTAATATTATTTGTAACAAAGCAATCCACCAACTCTACTTTGGACCCAGTGAAACTACTTGTGCCTATTCCAACAGGTGGTCACATACTTTTTTCAGGCAACTTGCTGCAGTGCTACATGAACTATCTCAGCCAAGTACAGCTAACCTGGTTTATTCTCCTGTCCACCTCACTCTGGTAAACAAATACACACACACACACGCAAGCAAGCAAGCAAGCAAGCAAGCATAGATGTAAAAATCTGGCTGAGAACCAGGTTGGATGGGTCCCTTAGAGCATGGCTGCAATGGAGTTTGGCAAGCACAGCACTACTGGTTTATGTTGTGTTGGATGTTTACCCGAAGCCCACACAAATGACCAGAACTTTCTGAGGCTCTCTCTCCTTAAACTCTCTCCCCAAATGGCAGAAAGCCTATAGGGAGACACCTGAGGCTATATTTACCCACATCCCAGTTGCCTTTTGAAGGACAAGGCCCACTGTAGCCTCTAATTTTCCAGTGTGAGATCTGAGACCACCATAGCCCCTTTCAGCATTTTGCTTGGAGTGTCCTCCCAGCCCCCTAAGGGTTTATTCTCAGCAGGCCAGGTTGCAATGGGATAGCTTTAGATTGTGTTGGGGGCTCCACGAAGCCCTGCTGGCAGAGGTGACAGAGGAGGATGAGCTGCAGATTTTTGGCAGCAAATTTTTGAAGGGTACTGGCCATCAACAGGCCACCTTCCTTCCCAAGTGCAACTGAGGGAGAGGCTGCTTTGTGCCACCACAAGCTCTTTCCTAGTGGAGTTTTTCAACCAGGGCCCTGTACAAGTGTTTACTCCAGCGTACGTTTGTGTGGATACATTAGTGAATACACAAATTCATGAGTTTTAAATGGCCAGTGTCCCTAATGGCCAGAATTGCAATATTCCATGTTTCCAGAGAAACCTAGCAAGTCACAGGTCCTATTAAACCAAAGGCTTGAAAAGAAATAGCATACTATTCAACCTTAGCACCACACTGTGGCTCACAGAAGTGTATTTAGGACTTACCTAGCCATCATACACATATAAAAGCATCTTATGAATGAAACAAAGATGATTAAAATTAGAATTCGGCTAGAACCGCAGTATTTGATGTCACATTCAGAGGAGAAAAAAAGATGCTCCAATGGCTAGGATGGTAACTTTGGTCTCAGAAGACCTAATACAGATTTGCTGTGTGACCATGGACAACTCACTCAGTCTCTCTGTGCCTCAGTTCCCACTCTTTAAAATGGGGATAGTAGCACTGCCCTAGCTCCCGGGGGTGTTATTAGGATGAATACATTGAAAACTGTGAATGCTCAGGACCTATGGAAATGGGGCCCCCTGAGCACCTTACACAGGTAGATTTTTGAACTCCCTGACTCAGAGGGTTGCGATCTGAGTAGGATTTGGAATCAGAGATAGGGGCCAACCTCACAATTCAGATCTGAACCTTCTGAACTGCACCTTCTCCCTGCCATCTGGCATCTTTCTGCTGCAGAGCTTTGGTTTGAGTTCCTCTCTACTCGGGTCCAACCTGGCATCTCTTGGATCGCCTCTTGGGTCAGCAATTGCCCCTTGATTCAGATTTCATTTAAAAAAAAAAATACATAGGGCTTTTATCCCTTTAACTGGAAAAGGCTAAGGAAATTGAGGTCCAATTGAAGACTCTTAAAAGTACATTTCATTTTATAAAGAAGGGGTCAGGTTTTGGAGACAACTGTTGCCTCAAAGTAGGGCCCTGGGCCAAAAGGAGGGGAGGAGAGAGAGCGCAAGCCATGTACTATGATGAGAAGTCTGGCCTGCTGTTGCAGGAAACTACATATAATAGAAACTGAAGAGCTGTGGCATTGGAACAAATTTTATATTAGGGGCTGAGAGCCATTGAACAAAACTGTAACCTGTATATAAGATGGAAACCTCTTCAAGCCAAGGGGTGCTGCTGCACCCCCCGCACCCTTGCTGAAGCAGAAACAGCCAAATGGCCCAAATTCTGAGAGAGCTCAATAAAAGGAGGGAGTTACTTACAACAGGAGTTGCTGATAAACCACAAGCTCAATGAGGTGGGAAGCACAAGTGATTTCAATAAGAAAAGAGATCTATATCTAGACCAGTGATTGATTGATCCAAGCCATTTTTAGTCCAGTCAATTATTTGAGTTACATTTCAATCAAATATATGAATTAAAAGTGAAAAATAAGGCTGTTGAAGCAAATACTGTAATGAGTTTAAGAGATGTGGACATTTTTATGAAGATAAAGGGGCATGAAGTAGAGAAGTGGGCTTCATTTAACTTTCCAGGCAACTAGTGGCCTTTTCCTAGCCAACATCCTCCGATCAGTTTATGAAAGAACTTGTGTTTTTAAAATAATCCTGTGCAGCCATGAAAATAGCAACAGCTGCATACTAGCAACCTGGCATGCAAATTCCTAGCACTGTTCAGTTCATGTGTGCACTTGCTGATGAGAGATTTGAGCAGAGAGAATTGTCAAAAACTGCTGCTGAGCCCCGCTAATGATCACTGAGAAAACTGAATTTTAAAATATACCTGTGTTGCATTATTATATGTAAAAGATGCACAGATGTTGGCTCTAAAAGGAGCAGAGCTGTAAAAGGTCAGACAAATGGGCCAAATTTTTCAGATATGCACACCTAAAGTTAGGCACTTATGTCCATATTTAGGCATTTAAAAGTGGATTGACTTTAAGAGGTGCTGAGCAGACCCTATGTAAGTGCCTTACCTTAGGCACCCACATTTGAAAATGTCTGATACATAAAGATTTGTGAGAAGCGCAAGTAACATGGGAACAGAGCAGTTGCCTACTGTATTTCACCGAAACAGGTAAAACTTGAAATAATGGACCAGATTCTTCAATGGTGCTATAAACCAGTTCTGGTCCACATTCTCAGTCAGTGTACAAGGTGCAGTTGCTGTGTACTTACTTACCAGCCTGTAAAAGGTAGGTTTTTACAAATTGCTATGAATAGCCAATGTGCATGTAGGCATTTCCTAACAGGTATCTATCCAGTCCGGTTGTCTGTATTGTCCAAGCCCGATCCTAGAGTCTTTTTGAAGGCAAGATTCCCGTTGTCTTCACTGGGCATTTGACCTGTGTCAGAGCTACAATGTGGATTTCTTTGTCTATACATGTATAATGTAGGATTAGTAAATTGAGCAGCATCAGCATCATCAGGAGTATATTCTAACTGGATGTGTCCCAAAGGGTTGGTTTGTTTCGACTCAGTTTGGATAAATACCAAAGAATGTGGATGCTTATTTGAACTAACCAGACTTTTTAGTGTTCCTTTTCCACACACCTGTAGCCCATGATCCTTGTCAAATATCTGCCATCTATCCTAGGCTCCTACTACTACCCCCCTTTCCTCCCATGGTAGGTTCCATTCTTCCCACACTATCTCCATCCCCTTGACACCTTTGGAGGTTCTTTCCCCCCAGCTGCCCAGAACACTTCTGTCCTAGGGTCGGTCTATACTGCAATCACGGAGTGTGAACGGCAGCTTGCATAGCCATGCCTGCGCTGGCTGTATTCTAGCTAGCTCACTCAAAATAGAAGCAATAATGTAGTGGCATGGGCTTCAGTGGTGGCTGCACAAGCAAGTACCTACCCCAGGGGGTCAGGTTGGCTTATGCAACCTGTGCTGACACCTGCGCCAGTGTCCTCTGTTCTATATTTAGTAAGATAGCTAGAGTACACCTAGCACAGGTATGTCTACACAAGCTGCCATTCACACTCCCGGCTGCAGTGCCGATGTAACTCAAGAACCTTTCATCTCTCTACCCCCTTTTCAAAAGGCTCCCCAACTTGCTGCCATTCTCCCTAACTCTGAATCCCTGTAGAACCCAATCTCCTCCAGACTTGCCCTGCCTGCAGTTTCCCAGAAAGCTCCTTCCATCCCCCCAGTTCAATTTTTGATGAAAAAAAAAGGCTGTGAAGCTCGGTGGTTCAGGCGGTGAATTCCTCTCTGCTGAGCTCTTGATCTCTGAATTCATAATTTTCCACAAGCTGGGGATTCCCAGCAGAGATCATCCAGAATGTATTTATATCTACTAGTGTGAATGAGATTACCATTCAGAGAAGCTGGGGCCCTGGAGAGACGCTTCTGAGTCCTGAAAATCAGCATCGAAAATAAATGAGTCCTTTCTAGGAGGGGGCACATCACTCTTCCCCTGTTTAAAAATAAATCAAGGAGAGTTTGGGGCCAGTGGTTTTGTCAGGGCTAGTCTCACATCCTTCCTCTCTAATATTAGCGTTTTAACTGCTCCCTGTAAATCCCTGAAAAGCACTTGTGTTTCTCCATGACTTTCAAATCATTATCATTTAGAAGGATGGGTAAGAGAAGATGTTTATAAGAGAAATTGATTAGATTTCAGGAAAGTAAGTCATATTCCTAGCTTCATTGGTGAAGTGAAAGAAAAAAAGTCTCATCTAAAATAAAGTAAAAGGTATCCATAAGTATGTTTATAGAGATGAAAATAGATGGCTGAGCAGTATTAATCAGCTAAATTACTTGCAATTTTTTTGTCAATTGGCAAATGTATGAGAAATTATTTTTCCCCACTCTTCAACCAGATCTAGACCAAGTTCTAAAGAAGCCCTAATGATCAGAAGTGGGGCACATACAATACACTGCAGGAGAGCCGGATGGGAGGTAGACAAAGAGAGCATGCTCAGGCATCAGCAGGAAAAGGATAGAAGGAGAAGTGTTGAAGGATAGCATCGTAGGTGGTGTTGAGCGGTGCTGCAGCACTCTGTCTATGCAAATGGCTTCAGCCAGAATTCAAACTCACCAAAACTGAGCTGCATTCTAACCTGCCAAACCAAACCCAAACTGTTATTTTTCTTAGCATCACAGTAACAAACAGTGTCAGGTCATGCTGCTAGCCCAGAAGAATCCTAGGCTCTGACTCTTTTCCCAGGGTTGTGATTGCAGTCAAGTGTTCTGAATTTTAAGGTCAACACCAGAACTTTCCCCATTTCCCTGACTCCTACCATATGCTTTCTGAATAGTACCATTTCTGTTTCATATACTTCAATTTATGCTTTATATACACAATAGTTTTGATTTCTGGTGTGTTATGATGGTGCTCTACCTATCTATTTTGGATTAACCCAAAGATGCAAATAATCCCAAACTCTGGGGAGTTCAGGTCCAGAGCTCTTAAGCAGGTGCATAAACTTTAAGCAAGCCATTAGTGCTATTGACAAAAATCTAATATGTAATAGTAAGTCATAACTGAGCATATGTCTAAACTGCAATTAAACACATGGCTGGCCCATGTCAGCTGACTCAGCCTCAGGGGTTTCAGGCTGCGGGGCTGTAAAACTGTGGTGTAGATATTAAGGCTCAGACTGGAGCATGGGCTCTGGGACCGTCCCCAGGCCCAAGCGTCTACACCTCAATGTTACAGTTCTGCAGCCAGATACCCGCAAGGCCAAGTCAGCTGACCCAGCCGCAGGTGTTTAATTGCCGCATAGAAATATCCTGATAGGTCTAACTTCAGTGGTTATATCTACATGCTTAACTTTAAGCATGTGTGCAAGTGATTTGCTGGATCAGTACAGGTGTCATATAGCAGTAAAAATAAATATTATATAGCTAGATAGATATTATCAGAGATGAACCCAAGCCACAAAGTTCATATGCAGTTAATTTTACTTACACACACACACACGCACACAACTTAGTGGAGCAGAAATTGGGACCAAAATTAAATGGAGATGTTTATACATGCACATCTGATTTTTTCTTTTCTTGCCAACCACCTTTGCACTCCAGGAAGTCATCTTAGATCTGTTTATGACAGGGTGCAATAGCAGCTGTAGAAAGGCCCAGGATATTCCTAGAACTGGCAGCAAGCAGCTGTAGAGCATTGCAGCTGCCACACCTTCTCTTTAAGGACATAGCCCATCTTTTTCACAACACATCCAATTTCCAGTAGGACGAGCAGCAACAGTCATTACTAATTCATTCCTGAAACAAAAATCAGAGCCTATTGTTGCAAAAATGCTATTTGAAGCAGCTGACTAAGAATGCTCCTAATAACGCTTGACTTTTTATAGAATTTACTATACCAGTCTATTTTGGTTTTGTATGAAAAAGTTTGTCATGACATTTCACAAGCTATTAAAAAAAATAAACTGACACAAGCAAACTTCCTACTGAACACTGACGAAATGGAGGAGGTCACAGGTATACATCTGATTTTAATTATTTGTTTTTAATGAAATGAAGTGGCCTTGCAGGCTTCCGGATGCACAGCTCTGGAGAGGGAAGTCTTCCATCTAGAGAAGAGATATGGCATAAGTTTTATAAGAACAGGTTGACCTTTATGGATACCTCCTAATACATAATGTAATTCAATATTTTGCCCCCTTTTCTGTCAGTGAATGGTCCATGAACAGACCATGACTTTCTGGAATATATTTGGTTCTTCCAAATTATCTGGTGAATAATTATTTGTCTATACTTTGTGCATGAGGACTTAATTGCTGTTATATATTATTCAAAATTCCAGCTGTTTTGATTGGCATGTAGATCCCATAGAATATTTCTATTCCTTTTCTGGATAAAAGTCATTTTTGAATCACTAGGAACACACAATTAGGAATTTAAAATTAGCCTTCTGTCAATTTCTGTAATACTACCTTAAAGCCCACTGTTTCCACAAGCATGTGTGCAGTTATGGGAGACAGTGTTGCCTAGTATATAGAGCACTGCGCCAGGACTCAGGTTATATTTCTGGCTCTACCGTAGGCCAGCTGAGTGACTTTGGGCAAGTCACTTCCTTCTCTGTGCCTCAGGTTCCTCATCTGTACTGGTAAAAAGTGCCATACAAGAGCTTGGTGATGTTATAAACTCATGCACTAGAGTAGTCACAAAGAGTGAACAAAAATGTGAATATACATTCATATTAATGCAGCCTTCACCCAGCTCTCCAGTGCAAGCTTCCTCGCCGCAGCTCTCCCTCCTAACAGCTGCACATTTCATCCATACAGGCTTTATGTGAACAGAGTGAGTTGACCCTAGGTTAATTAAGAGTCCTTGAGAATTTCTAGTGACTAACAGTGTGATATGCCCTTTGAAATATATTTCCTCTTTCAGGATACTAGGTCTGGAAGCAAATCAGTTTGTGCAACAGGGTCCTGAAAGGATAGAATATTGTTGTCACTTCCTGTTTCTTCCAAAGATAGACAGTTTTTCTTTCCTATCTTGCTTGTCATTGGTTCTGTTGAGCTGAGATGTTGCTGGTTCATGAACTGTGGATGGATTCTAAATAGCAACAACATTATTATGCTGTTTAGAAATCAGTAGCAAGCCTATCTCTAAACCTGAATCCCAAGTTATATCTAGAGCTGATTTAAAAATGTTTGACAAAACAATTTTGTCAAAAAATGCAGTTTCATCAAAATCTAAACATTTAACAGAAATGTCGATTGGGATTAAATTTAACAGGAAAAGTTGAAGTGTTTCATATAGACTTTGACATTATATTAAAATGTTAATTGTCATATAGATATTCTGTATGTATGTTTGTTCTGTGTTTGTACAGTGCCTAACACAATGGGATCCTGGTTGTGATTAAGGCTTCTAGCTGTGGTAATACAAATAAAATCAATATATTATTTTAATATAATACAACAAAGTCTAAATGAAACTTTTCAATGTCATTGAAATGAAATGTTTCGATGGTTTGAATAAAAGTTCAAGATTTAGGAAAATTTGGCTTTTCATTCTGATTTGGAACAATTCCCTCCTCCCCTCCAAATGAGAGAATTTCCTGTGGGGATGGAAATTCCAGTTATATCTGGTATAAAAGGACACTTTATAATAGAGAGAGTCAAAAATGCTATATATTATCCTCCTCTGATCTCAGTGGGGGTGGGAGGGAGATAAGACGATTTCTGCAATGACAGGTAAACCAAGAGTGAAACACATCGAGTTTGATATTCAAAACTAGATAATATTACGCAATCCAGGTCCCATGCAAACAACAGGCCGCCACAAACCATCTGAGCAAGCTTGAATATCAGCCTATTTGATCCTTATTACAATGCAATGACTGTTCAGAGGCCTATGTGAAATGGGTTAGTGATCAGAGTCCAGGTCCTAGCAGACAAGTGTCCACAGTAGAAATAGGACCTTTTGTTGGTCCTCTCAGGAATGTAGAGAATTAAACTAGCATGGAAACTGAACTACCCTTTCTGTGCTAGAATGAGTCCCTCAAGAGCAGAGCTAAGATATATTAATGGAGCAATGTGGAATAAATATATTTTAAAGATGAAGTTGCACTACTGCCAAAGCAAGTCACAGATGCTCAGGCAAAACAATCACATCATTCTTAGAGTGCATTAGGTTNACCGATTTCGGCAGGTAGTGTAGACGGGGCCTTTGTTGGTCCTCTCAGGAATGTAGAGAATTAAACTAGCATGGAAACTGAACTACCCTTTCTGTGCTAGAATGAGTCCCTCAAGAGCAGAGCTAAGATATATTAATGGAGCAATGTGGAATAAATATATTTTAAAGATGAAGTTGCACTACTGCCAAAGCAAGTCACAGATGCTCAGGCAAAACAATCACATCATTCTTAGAGTGCATTAGGTTTCTATTCAGTGTTAGGTAACATACCCCCGTTTATTCTTACTGAGCAATCTCTTACTGAAAGCAATGGGCAAAAATGCCTTCTTCCTTGCAATGGATGCTATGGATTATGTAGAATAAAAGTAAACACTTACATTGTGCATTTCATCCACAGACACCAAAGCACTTTTACAAAGTTAGGTATTTCAAAAACCTTACCCCAGTTTTTACATAAAAGGAGACCAAGATAGAAGGGTTAAGTCACAATTTACAAGCAGTATGTTTACACTGCAATAAAAGACCTGTGGCAGAGCTGCAGCTGGCCTAGGTCAGCTGGCTCGGGCTGTGGCACTATAAAATTGAAGCATAGACATTCTGCAGCCTGGGCTCTGAGACACTGTGAAGGGGGTGGGTCCAGCCCAAGCCCAAACATCTACACTGCTATTTTTAGCCCCGCATCCTGAGTCAGCAAACCGGAGTCTGTTTTCCACAGGCTCTGAGACTAAGGGCTGGTCTACACTGCCACGTAAGTGGATGTAACTTATGTTGTTCAGGGGTGTAAAAGACACTCCCCCTGCGCAACGTAAGTTACATCCACCTAAACGCTGTCCACACTGGTGCTGTGTTGGTGGGAGACGCTCTCCTGTAATCATAATGCATCTTCCACCAGACACGCTACAGCAGCGCAGCTGCACCGATGTAGCACTGTAGAGTAGACTTGCCCTCAGTGCCGCGGGTATTTTTTATTGCAGTGTAGACATACCCACAGTGGCAGAATTGTCAGTAGAACCCCGGCCGGGTGGCTGCCAATTCCATAGCCTATTCACTAGGCCAACGCTGCCGCTCAGCAATGACTACATGTGGTAACTACACTATTGAAAATGGCCCAGAGAATGACATTTGACTCACATAAGACGCACTCCAAAGAACCATTCTACATAATATGAAGCAATAACACTCAGCTGTGTTCTTATTAAAGCAAAATCTTACTGAAGTGAGTGATGCCTAGATCTCATCTTTTCGCAAAGACTTTGCCGAGTATTTTAAATATGTAGCAATGTAAATACCGCCTATACACTTTATTACGCAATAAAAAGTGTTTTAATGCAGCAATGAAAACTCAAATATGCTTTAAGTTATTTTAAAAACTGTTCTAAAGCTGATAGCTAGTAAGTTTTAGACTGATGTGATTTGAAAAAGCCTGGACATCACACCATGTAAAATAAAAGTAAAATATTCTGCCTATCAACACTTACTAAATAAATCTCAAGATTTTTATGACGCTAATGAATGAGTATGAGCACATTGTGATGGCTCACTAATTCTTATTTAAGATGCAAAAATGGAACCTAGCACATCTCTCACTGTGTGAGCTTGTTTGTGCAGTGCCTTGCATAATAGGGCCCTGATTGTGGCATTTGGCATTATGGTCATTCAAATAAATATTTATAATAATAGTCAACCAGGACAGAAGCCAACTCCCAGTAAGGAGTTAGAAGCATCATTTATTCTGTTGTCAAGGCACCCCAGAAGTAAAAACAAAACAGATCACTGCCACCCTGTAAAAAGTTTGGTTGCTCTTGTAATTACATGTAGACACTTTGTAAATATGAACCCTTGTTGCACACTTCTGAGATAGGCAATTAAGTATTATTACCCACATTATAAAGATGGGGAATCTGAAGCAAAAAGGTTAATCCATTGTCCCAGATTTGGTTGGCTTGCTTCCCTCATACATCCACTGCACAGCTGTGAGGCGAATCCAAGGTTCTAAGTCCCTGGATTCCCAAGGTGGTTTAAGACCCCCTGGGTCTCAGCAGCCTACAGCAACGTTTCCTCCCTTGGTCCTTCTTGAAAGTTTCCTGGAAAACCAACTCTCAGTCTGCTCTCTCTCCTTGGAAATAGAGCTCCTCAGCCACCATAGGCCCCCAGGACCAGCGCTGACCCCCAAGATATCCCAGTTGCTTAAAACATACCCTGGCACCGAATCTTATTGAAAGATGCAAGCCCTCTGGTTCACGGTTTAACTCTCTCTGGAGGCTTTTGGTAATTGTGAAGCAGATAACACACTCTCACACTTTGCCCAGAGTATAACCCAATTGCCCTTTTACTTAGTCATACAAAGCACAAGACAGTACAGATCATACAGAACACAACAAATATCCAAAATGAAATAGCTCACCTTTCTCTGGGAGACCATCTGGGTTCAGGAAGGCCCCTACACGTTGGGTTGTTCTCACTCCTCTTGAGCTAGAGACAAAATGGATAGAGACTCCAAAATGATCAGCTCTTCCTTTTTGATAACCTTTCAGTCTCCTCTGTCGGTTGACCTCATTGCCAGCTTTGCCAGGGGACTAGAAATCAGGGTTGCCAAGAGCACTTCTTTCCCAGTACATCAGTTTTCCTGGTTGGGAGCCAGTCTCTTGCCTAGAGAAATTACATTTCAGTGGTTGAGCCCTTAAGTTAAACAACCCTCTATTGTTAGACCTCTGTCCCTACCCCTTTCCTTCCAACAGACTTAAAAGGACAACACAGAAGGCAACTAGCCTCACCTTCAAAATGGAGCTTGCAGTCTGACACGGATACACGTAGAGAGTCATTCATGATATGGCAGTTTTCATAGGGACACTTCATAATATTAACCAGAATGCATACATTTGTACAGATAAATTCCCAAGTTGTCGCACACGAGTTGCCCAAGGACTGAGAATCAGGGTAAGAGCTAAGATTAGAACTCAGAGGTTCTTGACTCCCAGTCGTTTGGGCTCAGGCCACTAGATTCAGGTGTACCACAGATAAGTCCCCACTCATGTGACAGCCAGCACACCAGGGATTGAAGAGAAGACCTCTAGAACTAAAATCATGAGTGTCTACAGCTTGAGCTAAAGAACCAGGCTCTCAAGGTGGGGGCTGTAACAGAGTCACAATTTTGGTGGCTCAGGCCCAGAGGGGGGACATGTAACACGCTGACCATTTAGTTACATACACATGCCATTAGATCCATGTGAAAGATGACTTGCTGGAAGCCCCTAACGTTTAGGGGGGAGGGGGGGAGGAGAATTTTTCTACAAAATGTTTTCACCTGAATATGCGGATTCATCAAAAGAAGATGTTATTTACCCGTACAGTAACTGGTGTTCAAGATGGTTTGTCCCTATGGGTGCTCCACTTTAGCTGCATGCATACCCTTGTGCTTTTGGTCAACGATTTTTGGCAACAGTATCCATGGGGTCTGCCCCTGAACCCTATACATCCTCCAGCTCTGATCCAAGGGTTGTTTGTAACCGGCTAAATTCTCCATTGGTTGCAGAGGTGTAGATGCTCAGGGATTGGAGAGGCCTCTAGAATCCTTTAACAAATGAAGGGATTTAAATGTGGCATTGCTGAAGAGCTTAGGGCCTTTGAATGGAAGTTCAGAACACAGTGCAGGATCTTCCCTGGGGAGTCCAGAGGACAAAGCACAGCTTAGAACTATGGTGTTTGCCATAGAATGAGAGGCTGTGTTGGCCATGTCCAAAGCATCTTGCAAAAAGGCTTTGGCAATGATATGACCGACCATCGGTGATGAAAGCCTGAAATTGGTCCTGCTGGAGGTTGTAATCACTTGATCAGTAAAATGAAAGAATGTGCTGCAATTTGTGTAGTCATACTTTGCCATTAGAGTATGGTAGTTAGCTACCCTAGCTTGTAATCCTGAAGTAATCCACATAGGATGGGATAGGGGGCATAACTGCCTTGACTGGTGAGAAAGAGGACTTAGATAGCACTGCCTCTTCCTCCATTCTTGTTCTTCTAGAAGGTCCATGTGAGGAAGGAAGTCGTGTGTGTATGTGTGTGAGAGAGAAATCATCAAACAACTAAGTTACTTGTAACTTGCTCCTGCTAAATACTTGTTATACTTCCTTACCCCTCCTCCTTTATAAGCCAAATTCAGCACATTTTTTAATGTCAGCCCATAGTAATATTGTCACACTGTCTGGAGTGGCTCATGACTGAGTGTCTACCTCAGGACAGGCTGTCAGAAAACAGGGTTTGTAAAGGGATGTAGTGACATTTTGGCCCCCTAACAGACCTTACAAAAAAAGGGGTAACCAGATCAGGTGGTAGAGACAGAGGCCTGAGAAAAAGGCTTCCAGAACCTAAAAGAAGCTTTGTCTAAAGAGCCTGTTTTGGTCAGCCCTCGTTTCAGCAAACTATTTGTGCTGTGTATTAATGCTTCGAACATTGGGTTAAGCACAGTACTGATGCAAGATGGAATGGGGAGTAAGACGCATCCTATTGCTTACCTTAAGCCAAAAAAACCTGACCCACACTGAAGAAAAGTATGCTGTAATCGAGAAAGCTACCATTGTCTGGGCTGTTAAGCAACTTAAACCTTTATTTGTGTAATTTTTTTTTCTTATTGTTTTAAGCGATCGTGCCCCTTTGACATGGCTGCACTGAGCGAAGGGAACCAATTCTAGATTACTTCGCTGGAACCTAGCTTACAGGAATTTGACATGGAAATAATTCATATCAAGGGAAAGGAGCATGTAGTGGCTGGTGCCTTATCAAGAATGGGGGGAAACCATGAGGTGTACTCAGTAGCATCAGTAACATCCCTTCATACACCAATTTTGCATTGGGGTGTGATGCTGGCGGACCAGATGCCAGCTCATACCAAAGCCCCAGGCCAATTCACTTGTGTATTAGTATAGATCAGAATGATTATTAAATGTATAAGAGTAAATTTGGTGTTTGAACTTTATGAAAACTTATGGGACGTTACTTGCATTGTTTTCACTTATCCGTATCCCATTATAACATAGTAGCAAACATTTACATTGTGTATAGCCCTGTAACTAAATAACCATCAAAAGGAGAAAGAAGCTCTGTAGAATGCAAATTAAGAACTCTAATTCTAAGAAAAGTTAATTTCAAAGCAAGGGGTCATTTTGTGTGGTGATCAGAGGTCAAAGACTGTGATAAATGAAGGGGGGGGGAGGCTCCCTTTTATGGACACCCAGCCAGCCAGTAGCTATAAAATCTCTTATAGTAGCTTACAGTACCTATACTATGCATAGGTAAAAGGAAGTGAGTGGGCACCTGGCCAAAAGAGCCAATGGGAAGGCTAGAACTTTTTAAAATTGAAAAAAAGACTCCCCTTTTGTCTGTCCATTGTTGGTCTCCTGGGGAGAGGCAGACAGGGCTACAGCTATGCTGTAAGAAGCTTGGGCCAGGTATGAAAAATCATCAGTATCATACCTAGAAACTACTCATTTAAAACCCCAGATATGTAAGTAGATCAGGAAATGTCTAGGAAGACGTGATTAGGTTTTATCCCTTTTATTTCATTATGGCTTTTGGATTCCTCTGTGCTAACCCCAAGTGCTTTTGTTTTGCTTGTAACCTTTAAGCTGGACCTCAAGAAAACTATTCTTGGTGCTTAATTCTTGTAGTTTTTTTTTTTTAAATCTAGCAATAGCTTGAGTTCCCAGATGTATTTTCTTATTCTTATTATTAATAATAAAATTTACCTTTTTTCATAACAGAATTGGATTTTTGTGTCTTAAAAGGTTTGTGCACATGTTGTTTAATTGGCTGGTAGCAACAGCTGATTTCCTTGTTTTTTTCCCCTTTCTCAGCTCTTCCCCGGGGGTGTGTGTGTGAAAGGGCTTGAGGGTACCCCACAGGAAGCAATTCCCAAGTGCGCCTTCCTGGGCTCTTAAAGGGGTTCTGCACTTGGGTGGTGGCAGCATCTACCAATCCAAGGTCAGAGAAAAGCTGTAACCTTGGGAGTTTAATACAAGCCTGGAGTGGCCAGTATTAATTTTTAGAATCCTTGTGGGCCCCCACCTTCTGCACTCGAAGTGCCAGAGTGGGGAATTAGCCTTGACAAAGACTCAAAATTCATTCCTCACTGTCTGGCATCAAAGGAAAAGCCCACGCGGGTACTGACCCTGTCAGCTTGTTTTCTATGAGAAGAAGCTATAAGTATGGATTCAAGGAAAGATCCTTTATCTCTGGACTGTTTGGACTCTTACAGGGAAGGGTATCAGATACAAAGCAGAGTTCCCCAGAGAATCTGGGAACCCTGAAAAGACTTTTAGGAAACTGGCAGTTTATTACATCACTGCCACCATTTGGAATTACAAACTGCAACTCATCTATATGCAGGGCTTTGGAGCGGAGCTCGGAGCTGGAGTGTGGACCAGTAGGTTTTATGCCCAGAGCTGGAGCGGAGCCGGAGCGGAGCAATTCAAAAATTTGATTGCTCCAAATCCCTGCCTGTACATATATTATACCTGCTTTAACCTCCCAATAACTCTCACTTCCTTTTCTTAGCTAATAAACCTTTAGTTAGTTTACCATAGAATTGGCTGCCAGCGTTGTCTTTGGTGTAAGATCTGGAGTACCAATTGTTCTGAGGTAAGTGGCTGGTCCTTTGGGACTGGGAGCAACCTGGTGTGGTGTGATTTTGCAGTTTAAGTGACTTTTTAATCACAAAAATCCAGTTTGCCAAGTTGGCAAGATAGACTGGAGAGTCTAAGGAGACTGTATGCGGCTCTATGGTACAACTGGTATAGTGATCCAGGAGTTCACATTTGTTACTAGCTTGATGAAATCTAATTACAGAACACATCGCCAACTTGGGGTATCTGCCCTGTTTTCTGACAACTATGAGGGCCTACTTCAGGGCAGACTGAGAGCCACTCCAGACAGTTTGACAAATGCAATACAGTTTTTTTACATCAGGTTTATGCTATAGTTACTCTTCTGCTGAGCCATTTATTAGTGAATGGGCTTGTTGACCCCAATTTCAAATGGTTTTAAAAAAAACAGTTCTGAAGAGGATTTGGACTGTCCATTAAAGACCCCACTAGCCTCTTTGTTGGTTTTGGACTATATAGGTCTTTTAAATGGCTCCCTGGCTGTCCAATATATTTGCTGGGGAAATTGGCCAGGAAAGATCATCTTCCATGGGAAAGGTTATGAGTAAAGCTGCTCAAAAAATGAAAAATATTTCATTTTGAAATTGTTTTGTTCCACAGGGTTCTAAATGGGCCCATTTTCCTATTCCCCCTCCCCCACAAAAAATAATGATTTATTAAATTGAAACAATAACCAAAATCTTTCATTTACTGATTTTTTTTTATTGGTAACTGGAAAATTTCAATGATCTTAACTATTTTAATTTTAAAAAGTTGAGAAAAATTAAGTTTCGGTACTGTCAGAAATTATTTGAAATATGTTTATTTGTCAAAAGAGGCCATTTTTCACTGGAAAGATATTTCATTTGAAAAATGCCAACCAGTTTTACTGACAAGATTTCTGACTTACCTTGGTCATTCCACAGTCAGATTTAGATCACCCTTCCACATACCCAGAGTGACCCGCTCTGTGTTAGACAATGGGCTATTGAGGAATAGGACAGAAAGGGAGGGAAAAAAGAAGTCATCATTTACTCCTAAGAAGTCACAATAGCATCCATAACAGCAAAACCCAGGAGGGCTTGGAGCCACAAAGGCTGTTTATTTTAATATGTAGAACTTGTGGAGTAAGAACACCATTAGCATTTCCTACATTCACATTCTTGCCAAATAACCTTGAACCACACTTGATTATTACAATCATTAAACAAAAGTAATTCACGATGACTGCTTTGCAAGACAGAGAAAATACGGTTTTCCAATATATTTCATTTGCATAACATACATCATTGAGCACTTTATTATTGTACTTACATTTAACTTATCACACAGTGTGAAAGTACTTAGAGGGTGCTCATCCATCCTTCGATCTTAAAGGGCACTACCTTAAAGCCTCTCTAATGTTCTGGAACATAACACTGGCACTGCTTGCATTCTCACTCACTTTACACAAAGTTAATATTCTCCCCTTGCTGCGTTTAGTTAGTGCACTTAGAGGTAATTGAGCTGATTTTCCACGGAGGAATCAGCATTGAGGAATCAGCATTACAGAAAGATTAAATTTAAAACATACAGTATCCCAAAACCACATCAGTAATTGGCAGAACCAAGAACAGAACCCAGAAGTACAGTCTCCCACTCCTCCAATTTAATCACTAGCTAGCCCTCCTCTTGTTAGTTAAGTAAGGTTAGGTAAATTGATTCAGAAGAAATATGAATTTTCCTAAACCTTTGTTCAAAGCAAGCACTGAATGACCCGGAGGATCATAAAACTAATTTCTTACACACACACACACACACACACACTCCTACCCCTTTTCACTTTCATGTGCCTCTGCACTTCCTGGCTTTAATGTATGCTATGAAAATGAAGCCTGTTCTCACAATATCTGCAGTGGATGAAACATTATTCTTCTAAGATAGCCCCCAGCACAAAATCTGTTACTCTGGGAGTGTGCTGGGCCCTAGACTTGCCTTTTATTCAGAAATGTAAAAGAGAGTGAGGGGCACCAATCTCATGAGAAAACTGATTCCTGGCAGATGCCTGGCCCAGTTTTGCAGATGTAAAAGGTTGGAATAGTTCAGATCAGCTTTGAATACATAGCCAAACTTTGGAGTGCTTCTCTGAACCAAACATCCAGTGGCACTGTAACACAATTGCTTCCTCCCTTAACATTATTTTGCTTTCAGGTTATGTGAACTACATTCTGGAATGATCTCAGCTAAAGACAAAGGATCAAACTAAATGGTTAATGGTCACTATTCATTGAATAAAGTTCTCTGAAAACATCTGCTCAATGCACAACAGCGGTGAAAAAACTAACAAAGTTCGGAACCATCAGCACAGGGATAGATAAGATAGAAAATATAATGCTATTAGATAAATCCATGATATGCACACACCTTGAATAGTGTGTGCAGTTCTGATCACCCCATCTCAAAAAAGATTATAATTGGAAAAAGTAAAGAGAAGGGCAACAAAAATGATTAGGAGTATGAAACAGCTTCCATATGAGGAGAAAGTAAAACGACTGGGAATGTATGTCTTAGAAAAGAGACAATTAAGGGGGAATGTATTGGAGGTCTACACAACCATGAATGATATGGAGAAAGTGAATAGGAAAGTGTAATTTACCCCTTCACATACCACAAGAATTAGGGGTTACCCAATGAAATAAATAGGCAGCAGGTTCAAACAAACATAAGGAAGTATTTCTTCACACAACACACAGTGAACCTATGCAACTCATTGACAGAGGATGTTGAAGAGGCCAAGAGTATAAACGGGTTAAAAAAGAATGAGAAAAGTTCATGGAGGGTAGGTACATGAATAGCTATTAGTCAAATGCTCAGGATGCAACCCCATGCTTCGAGTGTCCCTAAACCTCTGACTGTCAGAAGCTGGGATTGGACAACAGGGGATGGATTACCCAACAATTTCTCTGTTCATTCCCGCTGAACCATCTAGCCTGACCACTGTCAGAAGACAGGATACTGGGCTCGATGGACCATTGGTCTGACCCAGCATGGCCGTTCTTATGTTCCTAATTAATGTACCATCACATAGGAGAACCAAACTAGATGTACACTGAGGGGGAAATAAAAAAAAGCACAAGTCTTCCATTTTTAGAACAATTAATCATTACATTTTAAGTTCTTCATGACAATAGATCATAAGGGAATGCGGAATCCTCCGTATTATTGACAACGGTGGCGAGGATTACATAGGGAGGATGTCAAAGAGTGCTGTGCAAAGGGTTCATTTCAAATCCCAAACCATATACAACACAGCTAGTTTGGGAGGCCAAATTATCAAGGCAGTTTTGTCCAAACCTCTTTCAAATCCCAGAATGGAGCATAAAAACCTGAAATTATTTATTTTTTTACTGTGTCAGCAGAGGCCAGTTTTGCCAGAGGTGTCCACCATTTTTAAGGTTGCCTCAAATTTTTCCATGGCCCAGCCTGAGACACCTGCAACCCAATTCAGAAAGATATTTAACCACATGCCTACTTTAATTGTACTACTCATGCTTAAAGTTAAGCATGGCCTTATGTACCCTGCTGAACGAGGGCCTTAAATCTGATTTTCAAAGGTGCCAAAAAGCAGGCCTTACATACCTCTAGATAGGTCAAATTTTCAGTAGTGGCTTGTAACTTTGGAGGCCCCAATTTTTAGTTGCCTAAGGGCATGCCTACATGGGAGATGCCGGTGTAATTGTCAGCTCAGGCAGACACTAGCCACACTAGTATTGATCAAGCTAGCATGCTAAAAATTGCAGTGTAGCCAGGGTTGCCCTGGTGGCAGGATGGGCTAGCCATCCCAAGGACACACCTATTTGCTTAGAATAGGATTGTATGCAGGGCAGTTAGTTCATCTTTCCACTCATCGTGATGTCACTGCTATTTTTAGCACACTACGTAAATCGGAGCTAGCTCAGGTATGTCTGCCTGAGCTGGAACTTATACCTCCAGCTGCTCTGTAGATGCACCCTAAGTGACCTGCTGACAGTCATACAAGACCATAGCAAAGACTGGTAAATAATCCAGACCTCCTCAACTCACACTCTGGTACTTTAACTCTAAGTCTACTTAAACTTTTATTATTATTTTAACCAAATGTGAAATGTTTGGGATCAGATATTTTATTGCTTTGAAAATAGTAAGAATTAATTTCTTGCAATGACACAGACAAGAAAAAAAATACATGTTATAATTAAAGAATCAATCTAGGAAGCTTCTACAGCATAAGGCTTATATTTTCCACCACCACACCCAACAGGCTACAAGGTCTTTATTTGTTCATCATCATGTGGGAATTTACAGGTGTTAAATTAGCCACAGTAAATTTACTTTTGTTCCCTGAATGCCATAGAAACATATTGAGAATTACAGTAGAAACATATTGAGAATTACAGAGAAAAGTTAATTAAAAAATTGAATATAAGGACTAAAGAGTTCAAACAAAAGATTTTCCCTAGTTCATACCAAGATCTGGTTGTATTCATAATTTCATGCAAATCAGACTTTAACGTACTGTGCCTTGCTTCTTCAATTTAAAAAAAAAAAAAGCTCTCTCCTTCCCCTGCAACATAGCTATAAATTTAGGCATAAACGGAGCACCCAATACAGTGAATATATTTTGGATGTGATGTTAGAGTGATAAGGTCTGTGCGAAAGATCAAATGTAGTTCCGGTTATTGGGACTGTGAGGGCAAATGCCAGATTCTCCATCCAAATCTGGCCTATAAATAATAAACAGCACTATTCTGAAGCAGAGAGTTCCACAAGTATTCACACACAGTTAAAAACAAATTCCTCTGTTTTCCACAAACATTTGAGTGATTGAGTGTCATTCACAAAATGCTATCAGAAAGTAAAAATTAAGCTTGTGCCTTCACATCAAAATAGCTAGTTTTGTATAAAAGGAGACTGCTTGACACCGGAGAGAGAGAGAGAGAGAGAGAGAGAGAGACAGACGGTGTTCCCAAAGCCCCTTGCCAGAGCCCTGGCACCTTAGTCAGACCCCTGTCTGACTGCACCGTTTGCAGCTAGGTCTGCACATGCATACACAATCGTCTTATATGAAAGTGATTAGATTATTTTTAATTTTGTGCCTACCCAGTAAATCTCACAGCGGCATCATTTTTCTATAAATGATGACTAATAAATCCTGTGTGGCCCAGAAAGAAAAAAAGAATAAGTTATTGGTATAGTGCTGTTACACAGAGTCTTTCAAGTTCTTTTTCTTATCATGACAGCAAGGTTTCAGTTTTGGAAGAAATGCTTTGTTGGTGGTGGTATGATAGGTGTGATATACCTGAACTCCATGTCATTGATTTCTCCTACAATAGAAAGCCAACATGTGAAGTTGTGACAGCTGCTACAGCTCAGAAGAGAACATAAGAACGGCCATACTGGGTCAGACTAATGGTACATCTAGCCCAGTATCCTTCCAACAGTGACCAATGCCAGGTGCTTCAGAGGGAATGAACAGAACAGGCAGTCATCAAGTGATTCATCCCGTCACCCATTCCCAGCTTCTAGCAAATAGAGGCTAGGGATACTTCAGAGCATGGTTTAAAATCCCTGCCCATCCTGGCTAATAGCCATTGATGGACCTATCCTCCATGAACTTATCAATAGGGTTGCCAATATGTTTTCATACACTGGGGGGGAGGGGCGGGAAAGGGATCTAAAATGTTTTCCTTTTTCTTTTGTGCTTAAGGGGGAAAAAACAAACAAAAACACAGCAAAAGTAAAGCCTCCAGGAGTGAACACAGTGTGTACACACAAGACACCTCTGTATCAGGCTACAGCAACAAAACGGCTGTGTTCTCAGCAGAAATTTAAAAGGTTTTATACATGCAAGCACAGCAGTTTCAAGCAGCATACATAATAGTAGAAAATGTTCTAAAAATTCCCTAGTCCTGTTTATCTGCTACCAGTCTCTGATTGATTAAAGGCCCCCTCCTGATAAGAATAATCAATAGGGGCATGCAGCTCAAATTTTGAATGTCAAAATGAGCTGTTGACAATCAATCCACAGAGTTTTAAAAGAAACAGAAAAGAATCGTGTAAGCTTTGTACAAAGCAGTAAATTCAAGGAAATTGCAGGCTGCTTCTGCACATTTTAGGAGCAGAAAACAAGGCTAAACTCAGTCAGTAAATTGTTCGTTATCAATTATATGCTACATTCTAATCATACATGACAATAACAGTGCCTGTTTTCTATATTGGTTGGAGTTCCTCCTGTAACTCTCAGCTCTTGAAGACCAGAATATAGTACAGATTACAAACCTATCCACACCTAGGAGCAAATCCTACTCTGAGGGCACAAAGGATCTGACTGAGAAGAGGTCTATGCAGCCTGGAGATAACATGGGTTTACACCCTACACATCAGAGCCCAGCTCAACAAGAGCTTACCTCACACCACTGGTAAGAGCTGTACTTTTATACTGCACATCAACAAGAAGCTTTATGGGCCCTACAAAACTGTGGATTTACATATGCTTGAGTGACATCTAGAGGCACTTTATCTGTGAATTATTTACCATGAACAATGATGTCTCTTTTATAGAGCATTCCTGTAACCACCAGTGTTGAAGGGGGGCAAGGTTAGCAAAAAGGCAATGGGTTCATACCTATCTAGATCCACTGACCACCTCCTTCAACAAAGCACGGGTACAGACACCACAGCAGCTTGTAGAGCAGGGGTGTGCAAACTATGGCCCACGGGCTGCATCCAGCCAGTCAGGGCTTTGGATCCGGCCCATAGGACTGCCACCCCTTGTGGCACCGCGGGCCCCACACCGCTCCCAGATGCGGCCAGCACCACGTTCCTGTGACCCCTGGGGGAGGGCTCCGTGCGCTGCCCTTGCCTGCAGGCAACACCCCCCTGCAGCTCTCATTGGTCGGGAACGGGGAACCATGGCCAATGGCAGGAGAGGGCAGTGCAGGGAGCCCTCTGCTCCCCCTCCCCCAGGGGCCACAGGGACATGGTGCTGGCCACTTCCGGGAGCGGCACAGTGCGGGGCCAGGGCAGGCAGGGAGCCTGTCTTAGCCCCGCTGCCACCCCGGAGCTGCTCCAGGTAAGCAGCGCCGGGCTGGAGCTCACACCCCAAACCTCTCCTGCACCCCAACCCCCTGCCCTGAGCCCCCTCCAGCACCTCGCACCCCTCCTGCCCCGAGCCCCCTGCTGCACTCCTTCCTGCACCACTGCCCTGAGACCCCTCCCGTACTCCGCACCATCTCCTGCACCCCAACCCCCTTCCCTGAGCCCCCTCTTACACCTCACACCCCTCCTCTGCCCCAACCCCTTGCCCTGAGCACCTTCCTGCACACTGCACCCCCTCCCACACCCACACTACTTCCCACACCCCAACCCCCTGCCCCAGCCCTACATTCATGGCCCTGCATGCAATTTCCCCACCTAGATGTGGCCCTCGGGCCAAAAAGTTTGCCCACCCCTGTTGTAGAGACTGGAGCCACTACAGCTTTACGCAGCCCGAGGGTGGATTTCTTCCCCACTACTCCCCTGCAGAACTCACTATGGAGCTGGGTTGATTGGATTGAGTTGGGGGCATCATGCAATGGTCCAAACCAAGATAATTACTACAGTACAGTAACATCACAGGTGTGTGGGGTGGGGGCAATTACTGTACATTTTTACAAAGGAGTATTTGCCCCTGTATTTAGAAGTGTTTAATATACTGGTATGTGGATGTTTGCACATAGAGAGCACTATTTAGGGTGAAATTCATGGTGCTGGGGCCTATGAACTATTTAAATCCTATTTCAGGAGCTTAAGCAGCATCTAGGCCTTGTGCTGGCCTTCTGCACAGGAGAGAATTTCACCCTCATTAAATTACAATGGACCATAGAGTATAACACACATTTAAAAGTATTCTTCAAGTATCCTTGAATGCTGTCAATGCAAATGATTTATAAACACTTCTATATACTTTTTATAAATATACATGCGGCAATAACTGGTTCTGAAAGTATAATCCTTGTAGTAAAGGCTATTAAGCTCAGCACTTCTACCTTCCTTTGGTTATATTAGAAATGTCGTTGACTGACTCGCCCGTTAATGGATTTTGAATGGAATGTGTTTTCTGTCTCTTATTTGAGAAGATTCTATCCTACCTCAATATATTTCTCATGCCTCAGATTACCTGGAGGGTTCTCTCTCATTTGTTGGTTAACTCATGATCACATGGGGAATTATGTTAATCTTACAAGGTTTGGTTCCCCTCCCCCCGCCCCCCAAAAAGACAGATTTGTAATATTATATTTTAAAACTCAGTTCCACACAATATAAAATATTCCTACTCACTTTGATTGCTTAATGCTGCTTCTGTGGTAGGCTTGGTGCTTTGAAGAACACCCACTGATGGTTTCTAGGACACTGAGTTAGCACTCACTCAGGTAACCCATAACCTCACCTTTGTGCATCAAATAGGTGTAGTTAGTTCAGAAGTTCAGCAACTGAAAAGCCACTTCTAATCTCCTTCTTAACTCCTGCTGAAGGGTAGCAGCTAAGTGAAAAGGCCACGAGGGCATCCACCTGTTCTCATTGAACTACATGATCTGAAAGGAAAATAAACTTCTGTTTCTCAGCTTCCCCTCTGGCTGGGGAAGCTTGACTAGTCAAGGGCTGGTGCTCGGTTTAGAGGCAAAAAGTAGAATGGACAGCACAGAATTCACTCTAGAAAGTGAAGGAGAAGAAGCTAGGAATTAAGAATGGGTGCAAATTACAAAAAAGAACAGAAATATCAGAATGAGAAGAAGCAGGCAGATAGGGACTAAAGTGTAGGGTGGGAAACCAGAATATTATAACTGTCAAATCGCCGAGTAAGGAAGTAAAGACAGGAGACATTAATTCCTTGAAAATAGCTGAATATTTCAGGAAACATATTGGGGAATATATCAAGAGCTAGAAGATTATACAGGGTAGAGATGTGTTGGTGGAGTGTACCAATAAAGAAAAGGCAGAAAAACTGTCTACCACTAGAATTCTAGGAAAAACAAAAGTAGATTATCAACCACACAAATTTATGATGGAATCAATAGGGGGTGTTTATTATATATATAAAAAAAATTGGGACCAGGTGCTATTCATTAAGTGAATACCTAGTAGGGGAGAGGGAGAGAATAAACCATCCTCAGTTGTGCAAATAACATTTAGTGGAAGAGCCTTAGCTGATAGGGTTAAACTAGGATATCAGATGTTTTGGACTAAACTATATAGGCCGCTCCCTTTTAAGACATTTACACTCATTTGCCACGCATCCAAACTTTTTAAAGGAAAAACAAGATGTGGCAAAATGTGGAGGGGAGCATTTGTATGAAATCTGTGTAGAAGGAGCTGTGCTAAAATGTGGCAACTGTGATAAGGATAGTACTTACGCAGGATATGTGGTAACTAAACAGGCTAGAGAGAAGAACAAGAATTATCAACAAGATATCTTATACAGAAGCTGCTAAAAAAGGCATTCAAAGTGATATGTGGGGAAAGGGGAGAAAACCAGTAAGGGGAAGGTA
Source organism: Platysternon megacephalum (assembly GCA_003942145.1). NCBI lineage: Eukaryota > Metazoa > Chordata > Testudines > Platysternidae > Platysternon > Platysternon megacephalum. The sequence goes on from QXTE01000116.1 coordinate 2,515,231, forward strand.
CCATTGCTATAACAGTTTTACAAAGGATATGGTACGTAATAAGAGAAATAAGGGATGATGTATTTTTTGCAGAGAAAGAAATCCATAGCATTTAGGGTAGAAGTAATAAACAGCACTTCAGAAACAAGAAAGAAAACAGAAAGAATGAAGATTACAATAAAAGCAGTGGATAAAGTATGTGTAAGTTAGTAATGTGGCAATAGAATGCAATCATGCAATTTTGAGTGAAGATAATATTGCAGTTTAACTAATACAGTGCTAAAAAAATTTGATGGCATACACAAGCCTAACAGCACACGGGTCAAGAACTAAAGGAGACTATACTTGGAATAGAGGTCAAACCTGATGTTCTGTGTACAGGAAATGTGGTTACTAGGAAAGCTGTCTTTTAAAGTCCAAGGATAAAGTAGAGTCAGACAAGACAGAAATACAAAGGGGGAAGTGAGGGGGGAAGGAGGGGCTGTACATTTATAAAGGAAAATCTAAAATTATGTTGAAATGAATGTAAAGAAGCTGAGTTTGGATATGCTGCTATTGAGATTCCAATGCATAATGAAAATACCTCTTTAAGGATCTATAATGTTTATAACCCCTGTAAAGATCTGGCAAGCTCGGAATTAAAAGAGCTAATTACAGATGTAAAAACAGCCCGTCTATTATATGTGGAGATTTGAGTAGCCATGATGAGTTATGCGGAAGTATGAAATCTGATAGTAATGGCAAGTGTTTGGAACTGTTTATTGATAAGCATGATCTGGTAATACTAAATAATGGGACACCAACTAGGTTTAACTCAATTGCTGGTTCCTTTTCCTGTTTGGATCTGGGAATTGCAACATGCAATATAGCTAGTAAATGTAGTTGGGAAATTTACAAGGAAGAGGGTGTGGGAAGTGATAGTTTCCCTAAGCTCATTATGTACCAATGAAAGAGTGATGCTGAAGACACTGGAGGAACTCCTCCTTGGAATTTTAAAAAGGAGGATTGTGAGCGCCTCAGGAATAAGTGTGATGAGTGCTTGATCAACAAGTGTGTAAGTGATATTATAGAGGAATTTAGTGAAAATGTAAAAAAGGGAATTATGGCAGCAGTCAAAGTAGCTATTCATAAGACATCTAATTTGCCCTAAAATCAGAAACCTGGTTTCATGGTGAAATGAAGAATGTGAGGCTGCAATTACCCCCCCCCCCCAAAAAAATAAAACACACACACAAATAGAAAAGCTAAAATCACAATGAAAAATGAAGATTTGATGAAATATAAAAGAACTAAGGCAGTTGCACCAAGTTATTAAGAGGACTAAGAGCTGAAGTTTTTTGGGTAAATAAGATACCAAGGTTTCAGGAGGTTACAAGCATGTTAGGAGAATGAATGGAACATGGAACAATAATAATTTTTTCCCTGTTCTTATTGAGGAGGATAATGTTAGAAGTTCGAACAAAGGAAAAGCAGAAATCCTAGCAAAAGTGTTCTAGAATGCTAGTAGTAATGAGAATAGAACAGATTTTCAGGGGTGGGGGAGAGGAGGAGGAGGAATTTTTTTTGAAGAAAATGGTGAGCCTAAACGGTAGGGAAAATGAAGATAATCACTGAATGAAACCTTCAGATGCAGGAAATGAAAAAAGCTACAGATAATTCCAAAAATCAATAGCAGGTAAAGATAGTATATGTAAGATGCTGCTTAAATAGTTACCTGAAGGAAGTTGAAGGATTTTATTAAAATTATATAATAGTTTATTGGGACAAGGAGTAATACCGGTGGAATGGAAGCATGACATGATAATTCCAATAGGGAAGCCACGCAAGCTATTTATGAGAACTGATGCCTAGAAACCAGTTTATCCACACAAAATGGGAGGGAAAAGTTATGGAAAGAATGGTTGTGATGCGTTGGACCCCACCCTCCCCCTAGTTAAAATTCCAAGGAGGAGTTCCTCCAGTGTCTTCAGCATCACTCTTTCACTCCAGGATGCCACTGTACTGGGATTTCACTGAGCCTCTCCTGCTCCACCAGCCTGGGTTCCCTCTCCCTGCTTTGTTGAATTAGGCTCTCTGGCCTCTTGCGGCGCACACACATAGGTAGGTCCACACCCTGTTGCAGACACATACTGAAGTCAGCTCTGTGTGAGAGCGCTCCTCCAGCACTCATGTGCCCACCCCTTTTAGGAGATAAACCCAAAATAGAAAAATCTGCACAGCGCAAGCTTATAAAAATCTGCCCTTTTCCTCAATGTGAAGAGAGATATGCACAACTTCTTGCCTTCCCTCCCTCCCCAGTTAGAAATTACATAAACTGGGTTTCATAAACAAAATATGTTTATTAACTACAAAAGGTAGATTTTAAGTGGTTAAAGGGATAGCAAACAGAACAAAGCAGATTACCTTAGTAAATAAACTAAAGCCACAAACTGATCTTAACACACTAGATAGGTAGGATGTAAATTACCAATTTTCTCACCCTAAGTGATAAACAGACTAGCAGATTCTTAAGGCACCAGTTTCCTTGGCTTTCCCAGGTTTTCATACACATGCTAAAGATCTTAGCCTGGGACCATCACTTCTCACAGTTCAGTCTTTGTTCCACAGGTGTTTTCAGGTGTGTTGTTGTAGGGGGAGTGAGGACCTTTCATGTTGTCAATATCTTCCCCCAACTTGCTGGAAAGCTTTTTTGCTGTGACCTGGGTCAAACAATTCCCATTGTGTAGTGCTATCTCCGAGAGGTTTCTATTGCACACAGTTTCTGGGGTAATCCTTATGCTTGTGAGTATTTCTTCAATAAGCCACTAACATTTTTGGCCACATCCAACATAGAATGTTCTGTTAAATAAAAGATTTTTGAGTAATAGGACTATATAGGTTAGAATAGGGAAAGTCTTATGTGACAAAGTTCCTCCTCTCCTCTAGTAGGTCCTGCGCTTATTGGTGGATTTCCTCCCCTCAGTGGTCTTCCCCTTGAATGAAACCCACAGTCTGGATCAACTCCTTCTATGTCTGATTAGGAGTAGCGGGGCTTGGGGGGAACCCAGGCCCGCCCTCTACTCCGGGTTCCAGCCCAGGGCCCTGTGAATTGCAGCAGTCTCTATAGTGCTACTTGTAACCGCTGCTTGACTGCTACAGCTCCCTGGGCTACTTCCCCATAGCCTCCTTCAAACACCTTCTTTATCCTCACCATAGGATCCTCCTGGTGTCTGATATTGCTTGATTGTATGGTGTTACCTCAATTCTCCAGTAGTACACCCTCTTAGTTCCTTGTGTTTCTGGCTCCCAGCTCCTCATACACACTTCCTTCCTCTGGCTCCTCCTCTCCTGACTGGCGTGAGCTCCCCTTTTTATACCAGGTGCCCTGATTAGCCTGGCCTGATTGGCTGCAGGTGCTCCAATCAATGTAGCTCTCTCCGGTGCCTTCTAGAAAGTACTTAATTGGCCCCAGGTGCCTTGATTACCCTGGAGCAACTGCCATTTTGGTTCCCATGGTACTAGGGATTTGCTTAGCCTGGGGCTAATATACCTGTTCCTCAGTACTTTCCTATAGCCATCCGGCCTTGCTCCATCACACTTATCAGTATCTATAGCAGGGGTCGGCAACCTTTCAGAAGTGGTGTGCCGAGTCTTCATTTATTCACTCTAATTTAAGGTTTCGCGTGCCAGTAATACATTTTAACGTTTTTAGAAGGGCTCTTTCTATAAGTCTATAATATATAACTAAACTATTGTTGTATGTAAAGTAAATAAGTTTTTTTAAATGTTTAAGAAGCTTCATTTAAAATTAAATTAAAATGCAGAGCCCCCTGGATCGGTGGCCAGGACCCGGGCAGTGTGAGTGCCACTGAAAATCAGCTCGCGTGCCGCCTTCGGCACCCGTGCCATAGGTTGCCTACCCCTGATCTATAGTATTGCCAATGGCACCCCAGACGGGAATGTCATCAGCCCTGCCTTGTTTAACATTGCGATAAATGATTGCCCAAAAAAATGTAAGGGCAGAAGTAGGTGTTACCTGCTTTGCAGATGATTGTGATACATGGGTTAAACACGCTAGAATTAAAGTGGCTGGAGAGGGAACCAATGAAGTCCTCAGGGAGGTCTCAGACTGAGGACATGCCTACAGATTTAAATTTTCAATCACTAAAACAAAGGGAATGATTTTCACTGGAAGAAAGATGAAAGAGGAGTATAATTTGTCTTTGTAGAGAACAGGTGCATGTGGTTAAGCTTTAAATTTCTGGGTGGTGTTAATAATAAAAATGTAATGGCCACAGAAATTATTACAAACAAATGTAAAAGTAAGATTAATCTACATAAAAGTATTGCTGGGACTAATTGGGGAGCAGATAAGGAAGTTCTGATGATACTATATAGAGCATTAATAAATTAGTAATAGATTATGCACTTTAAGCCTTTAGCTCTGCAACCAGATTCTACCTTTTTAAGATCCAGTCAATTAAATCTCAAGTGCTCCATACTGCAAGTGCTGCATTTCTTACAACATCACTGTAATGCAGTGACATTTTGGGCTAAAATCAAGAGAAATAGCACTGATAAGAATAGTGGACAAATATATGAGGAATATTGGGAATTAAGCTGATGAAATGTAGCTCACTGCAAAAACTCCCTTATGCTCTTAGGGTTAAAATGTAGGTTAAAAAGTTAAGTGAAAAGGAAGGACTAGAAGAGATTAAAATTTATAGTCATGGGGCAGTAAATTATACCTGGAAAAAATCATCTCTCTGGATATGGATTTAGAATTCTAAAATAAAATAAAGGAAAAGAGTCATCCTATATGCCAGACAAAGTTTGAGTTTATATGTGGTATATGGAGTCAGCATAGCTGACTCTATAATGATGGATCAAAAGATGAAAGAACAGGTAGAGTGAAAGCAGCCTTTTGATTCCCTGAGACTGGAGTTAAGAAATCTAAAAGAATATTCAATTTTGTAGCCATTATGACAGCTGAATTGGTGGAAATAATGGTAGCATTAAACTGGCTAAGGGACATACAACCTACCACAACTGTTATCTTTTTGGATTCATTATCAGGTATACTGTCAATTAAAAGGGATACCTCAGAAAGCAGAAGTGATCTAATAAAGTATTATTTCTGACAGAGTTAGTACGCACAGGCATGAACATAATACTAGCATAGATTCCAACACAAGCCGGGATGCTTGGCAATGAAATGGCAGATAAAGCAGCCAAAAAAATGCTTGAAAACACAGAGAAATTGATATAAAGATTCTTTTGAGTGAGCAGGATTTTAAAAGTGTGATTAAAAAGGAATGGCAAGAATTGTGGACCAAGGAGAAAAGAGGAAGAAGATTCTATGAGGTATGCCCAAAAATAGAAAATAATGTGTTATTCCAAAGTTACAACAGGATCAGTGAAGTGCTCATATTTACATGTTAACTGGCCATTGAGGTTTCAATAATAATTTATATTTATTGACTAGACACTTGAAGGTGACAGAACATACTATGGGGGTTTACTGAGAGTATCGTGAAAGTGAAGTAACATTTTAAAAAGCTCTGCTACACATTTTTTTATAAATACAGAGCAGGGTAAGAGTGTAGTGGCAGGAATTTATAAGAAATATAGTAGGTGGTGATTTTAGACTCAGTGGATGAGTCTCCTTCACGAAGAAGAGGATCTCAGCTCACACACTATCCCCAAGTGCCAGAGTTATCTGCTCAGCCATGCTGCCGTTGGCTGAGACTCAGCCAGTTGCCCAATAAAATACCTTCCATGCTATTTAAAGGACCAAGAAGGGTCTTTCCATGCAGTCCAGAGTAGCAGTAAGTTATGATGCCTATTAAATGGTAGTTTAAGATGAAATGAGTGAGGAACCTGTTTTGTACAGTTGCTGTTCCTCAATTCCTATTCATCATGTTCTCTCCCCCATACCCAGCCAACAGCAGCCCAGATCATGCATTACACATGGGATGAGCAGGGCCGGCGCAACCCATTAGGCGACCTAGGCGGTCGCCTAGGGTGCTAACATTTGGGGGGCGCTGGCGCCCCGGTCGTCAGCGGTTTTTTGGGGGCGGGACCTTCCGCCGCCTCTGTCGGGGGCGGCATTTCGGGGGCGGGACCTTCCGCCGCCTAGGGCGGCGAAAAAGCTGGCGGCGCTCCTGGGGATGAGGGTATTTACATGGGTAAGGGAACCACCATGTGTCCACATTTCCCCTCTGTGTACCCTACCAATCCCCCTTCCATGTGGATTCCATGATTAGTCTCCTGCAGGTGGAAAAATTTGGAAACCAAAATCAGCTCAGAATGCAGCTACCCGCTGATTGCAAAACCACATCACACTATGCTTTACAGCCTTTGCTGGGTGCAAATAAGTTTCTGGGTGAAATTCAAGGCATTGGTCAATCTATAAAGCCCTGGTTACTAAAGAGACCACTTCTATCCTTGTTTCATAATCAGAGAAGCAATTCAAGCTGGATCTCTCTTGGTTCAAGCCCTGATCCAAAGTCCACTGAAGTTAAACAGAATTTATCTGTCTTAGGTATTTACATGGCTCCCACTTCAATAGTATCTGAGTGCCTCATAATCTTGAATGTATTTATCCACATAGCATCCCTGTGACGTAGAGAAGTATAACTGACCCCATTTTACTGATGGGAAACTGAGGCAGAGAGACTCAATTACTTGCCCAAGGACACAGGAATTTTACCCAGTCTCCCAAATCTCAGCCCAGCACCCAAACCATTTGATCACCCTATTTTATTTCATCTTTTTCCATTGACTTCAAATGGGCTCTAAATCAGGCCCTTAAACAAGGCACCTTTCCTGGTGACTGTTCTCCAGGAGAGGTTCCTAACTTCAGAATTTGCTTCCTTCTTGTTCTTGTACTGGATTGTGTAAACCTTTTGGATACACTGTAAAGGCTATCTTTTATGGTAGGCAATAAGGGGGGGGGGAGAGAAGAGGACGTGCGCAGGACGCTGGAACATAGGGGGACTATGTGGCAATTTGGTGAATTGTCTGAATTTTTGTTCTGAGCATTGCCATTAGTAAAGCTTTGTGAAGCACCAGGGATATGAAATTGGTTGTAGAAAACAAATAAATTAAACATTTCCTTCAGTGAACAGACACTCCTAGAAGCTCACTTTTTTCCTCCAGCACCTGCAGAGACTTTTCTTTACATTAAAAAACCCATAGTATTTTCATTAACACATTGAGATGACATGTTAATACAAGTCTTTTTGAAATAAACATCCTTGGAGCTTTTGTGGCACTTAATGCATATGAGTCATGTGAATTTACACAAGCATTCTGCATACTGGGCCTTCCAAGTCATCTCTGCAAGCCCGCATATAATTTAGATTTGATTGTTTTGGGTTTGTAATCCTTTTCAAATTGAGTGTGTCCCGTTTGGATTTCTCACCTTGAATCATAATTGATCTCGGGACTGAAGGGCCTTCACTCTGCTATGATTGCTTTTAAGGGAAATTAAAACAGTGCAGACTGTGGCATGCTGGTAAATCTTGCCACTGCCTGTTGCTTGCATGCATGAAGCCTTCAAAGTATGAGAGTCTGGTTTTAGAGAATCAGGAGTAATGCATTATTAAACCTTATCTACAGGAATGTGATGCGCTGACTGTTCTGTTCTACTATACACAGAGGAGATATGCTAATAATTCAGAATGTCATTGAAATTTTGACTTAAACAGAAAATGCTACTATTGTGTTTAGGATTATTGCAACAGGACTCTGCCATTAACAGGGACAGGATTGGGTTCTTTATTTCCTCCCAGTGATCTTTCAAAGGCCAGGGAAAATGGGATGGATGGGGCTTACTTTATACACCATGGGGTAGGGAGTTGATCTGTTGAGGACACTATCAGAACTGTTTCAGAGGATGGAGATTGATCACCCCGAGCTGTATCATCCACTGTCCAGCTCTATTCTGAAAAGGCAACTACAAAAACAGCATAGCAGGGCTCCATGTTGCCATCTCTGAGTGACTCCAGATCAAACTTGCCCAGTTTACCTTGTAAAAAGGTGAACTTGCAGGGCTAAACACTTAGAAAATGCACCATTGGGTCTGAGTGTTAAGATGGATTCTTTCCTTCTCATGTATCACCACCAGTAATAGAGGTACCACAAGCCAATTGACCAGTTTCCACTCTCAGGGTGAAATCCTGGCCTCTAATGCCAAAGGCAAAATTTCCATTGACTTCAATGGTGTGCAGATGTCAGCCTCAGTGTTCAATAGGGTTTGCCCAAATGTAACGGAGACCAAAATTTGGGCCCACAATCAGAATTTAGCTAGTAAGTCTTTTATTAATGCACCAGCCAGAACTGAATCTCTTTTTATCTTGTTTAGTTTTCTCTGTATTCTGATAGGAGGAAATGGCTGGAAAAATATATTAAAAAGAAAAAAAAGAGTTAAGTCCTGATCAGCCCTTTAAAATTCTTTACCGTTCTTCCTTCGTGACTTTACTTATGTAAAAGTCATGCTGAACTCAGGAGTCTCCTAAAGTTGAACAACTTTTTTTAAAAATAGCTCACTTACTCAGCAGGCAGACTTTTAGCCCTGAACATGTCTGTATTACACCACAAAACACACTATATTCAGATAATGTTAAGGTTCTGACCTTGGACCACAATAGCAAGGAAATTCTGAGTTAAGTTTGAACCTCTATCTGTATCTAACATCATACTGTGCCTACAGCATGCATTGTGGGCTTCTGGTACCTTGTGTAGCTATGAAAGGTGTCCTATTGTTTTGGTGACCCTTTCAAAATGTAGGTACAATAGATCAAGAATATGGGTTAAAGTGGACCTGAAGTGTCGATTGTCATTTAAAAAAAAAAAAAAAGTATGGAGAGGTTTTCAGTTCAAAATTTCTTCTTGTGTTAGCAGGGCTCACGCTAATGTGCTAAAAATTGCTGTGTAGATGATGCTTTGATGTGGCAGTTTGTGCTCTGCAGCCCACCACCCCAGGCTTCAGACCCCAGGCTCCAGCCCAAGGTGCAATGTCCACACAGCTATTTTTAGAATATTCGCACAAGCCCCACTAGCTCAAGTCTGTGGACCCAGGTGGGGAGGCTTGCTCCCAGGTGCAGTGTATTTTGATAAAAATATCAAAAATAAGTATAGAAATGCAACTGATGTACAGCACACTGATTGTAAATGTAGAAATGCAGTTTCTTTATATCAAATTTTACACATGCAAAAACAAAAAACAAAACAAAAAAAGTCTCCTCTTACTGAAGATTCAGCATGAGAAATTCCCTGGCAAAGGGAGAGCTTTTTCCTTCTTCAATTAAAAGGGAATCCAAGAGTCGGGCTTAATACGAAATTGTGGTTGTAACATGACCTCCAGAACCAGTCATTACTCCATAATCACCTCAACAGCGAAACCAACAATCAGGCAAGATTTATTATTATTTTTTTTTGCATTCCTATTATTTACATCTCCTTTGTAAAAGAATAATTAATAAATTCTCCCCAAGGCAGCATCATTACATGCTAAATTTTAGCCCAGAATGAACTGTTACAGCTAATCTATAATCCCTTTTGTAAGACTACGGATATGCTGAAAAATTATTTAATTTCATAAACATGCCCATTACCTAAAATAACAGGGAACATATACAACATTTATGGTAGCAAATGACTCTTAAATAAAAGACATTTTATGTAAACACAAATATTCCCCCAGTATAATCTCCACGTTACTTATCAGCACTACCACCTTATGTCATCAACTTGAATTTACGCTCAACCAACAAAGTCAGCCCTTCTGCATATTTATCCAGCTCTCCATGTTTTCTCCCAATCTCCAATAAGAAACTTCATGCTTTGTTCCATGCTGCCCCTCATGTGCAGGAACAAATTCCACCCCTAACCTGCCCCCAAATCTGTAAAGCCACTAGTGTCCCTCTTAAACTCCTCCTTAAGGGCTTAATCCAAAGCCCATTGAAGTTAATGGAAGTCTGACTAAATTCTGCCATGCTTCCAGTTAACGACCAACAAGGTAAGGTCGCAAGCGTATTGCTGTTACTTTGTCCTCCTATCCCCACCAATTTGTTTGAGCCACTGGTTATGTCTGGTCATTCATCTTTTGAAGGCAGGAATTGTCTTTTCTCTACATGTTGGTACAACGCAATGAGGCCCTGATCTCTGATGGGGCCTCTAGGTATTGCTGTAATACAAATAACATCCTACATGCCCTGCCCTTGGGCAAAAGCATGAGAGATGGGATGGGTTTTGTATAATACCCTAAATGTCAAACAACTCATACACCTCTACCCCGATATAACGCAACCCGATATAACATGAATTCGGCTATAATGCGGTAAAGCAGCGCTCGGGGGGGGGGGGGGGGGGGGGGGGGGGGGAGGCTGCGCATTCCAGCGGATCAAAGCAAGTTCGATATAACGCGGTTTCACTTATAACGCTGTAAGATTTTTTGGCTCCCGGGGACAGCGTTATATCGGGGTAGAGGTGTACCAGGTACTGATGCTACTCATCCTGAGTAAGGGTACCATACTCCCCAATACACATTAGTGGGACCACTTGTGACACAAGGTAGTACTCACTGTGACTGAAGGACATTGTTTTGTTTGCTGTTTGTTTCCTAATCGTTGTTATTGCTTGCCCAGCATACTTACTGGTTTATTATTATAGGATTGCTCATGGCAGCTGGTCAGCTGTAATTGCATTTTTTTTTAAATGAAGTGCTAGATTATACTTTTAAAAGAATAGAGATTTTATGGATTCTGCAAAATAGATAAGAGAAAAAGATAAATTTTCAGTCTAACAACTTTGATAGTGTCCTGTTTGCTATAACATAATGTTATAGCTAGGGTAGGCAACCTATGGCACGTGTGCTAAAGGCGGCACACGAGCTGATTTTCAGTGACACTCACACTGCCCAGGTCCTGGCCACCGGTCCGGGGGGCTCTCCATTTTAATTTAATTTTAAATGAAGCTTCTTAAACAACCATTTTAAAGACCTTATTTACTTTACATATAACAATAGTTTAGTTCTATATTATAGACTTATAGAAAGAGACCTTCTAAAAACGTTAAAATGTATGACTGGCAGGCGAAACCTTAAATTCGAGTGAATAAATGAAGACTCGGCACACCACTTCTGAAAGGTTGCCGACCCCTGTGTTATAACAATGAGGCTGTATCTGTATATTTAGACTCTTGCAAGAATGTATTCCAAATCTTCAGTGTTTTGCTGCATAGCATTTAAGGTCTGCCTGGGATATTGGAAATACATTTCTAATGGTTTTCTCCATGCAAAAGAGATGATATAGATTACTAACAGCAAATCTATTAATCATTAATTTAAGTGCAGCTTGCCTTCTGCATACAATATCTATAAGTGTTTGTATATCTCTGGCCAATGCTTGCAATCAATGCTTGTTTGGCAAGCCACAGAAGAAAGTTGTCAAATATCTAAATCTTTGAGAGATGTAGTTTATAGTTGACCTTTATTCCAGATTGTATTTGTGATAAAAAGATTTTTTTAAATGTTTACTTTCATGGGAAAACACAATTGCATTTCTCAAAGACCTGAGGGACTTTTATTGCTGCCTGTCTGTTCTTTCACATCAACAGCACCAACTTAAGAAAATATGATTTTCTCTCATCTTTGTAGTTTCAAAAGGTATTGCTGCGTGTACAAGGCTGAGAAAGTGCTGGGAGAAAAAAATAAATCCAATTACTTTATTAGTTTAATTGCAATGCTTCATACACTAGGAGACCAAATGGGAACTCTAATCAATTTGCAAATAAAGTCGAGCCAGATTTTACATAGTTCTGCTTGCTGGAGAAACCTATTTACATTCTAAAGAGTGCATTCATCAATTGCTGGTCAAACAAAATCTAAGTATTTGCTTTTTCTTTCACAGTCAGGCTTATAAACATTGTTGTAATTCAGCAGCAAGAACTACAGAGGCCTCTTTCATCTTACTTGAGCTCTCATGCTGAGAAGCAGGACTGGTCAAATTATTAGTTTATTTAATAAATAAACTGTGATGAAATTAGTCCTTTTTCCTGCTTGCAAAATTCAAATCATTTGTGAACCAGTCTTGACTTCTGTTAATCTATTTCTGATGTACAAGTATTCATAGACCCTCATTTCAACTTTGGGGATATTCACAACCTCTTTGTTCTGAATATTCATTATTTGCTCTTTGTGCTGTGTGACTGGTCACATTAAGTAACAGGATATTGTATTTGCTCTCATTGGATGACAAACTCTTAATCACCCCAAAAATACTTGTTTTCCTAGGAGTATTTGTACAAACAACAATTTCCCAAATAGCTGTATGAACCAAAACCTATGTGTTGAAGCACAAACCTAGGAAAACCAAACAGCGGTTTGGAATTGTTGACAAAATCCTCTTAGGTGTTGTATCTGACCAGTTCTAATTGCATTGTAATACTCAGTGTAGATAGCACCTCTGCCAATAGTTGGTGCTATACCTTAATCTTACTGTTATTTTGTATGTTATTTTGTTGTATTTGAAGGCAGTGGCAGGGGAGGGGGAGGGAGGGTTAGTACGAAATTAAGTTGTGCCTCTGGTGCTGGAGTTGTTACTTGCAGTGTTCCAGTAAATTCTATAAGCAAGTATAACAGTATTGAGACTCCTACTTTAATCTCAGAGGCCTCCATCATTCAGAATGACTTTCCTGTTACAGAAGTGTCGGGGACTCAGTGCCAGGCATAATTCTAACACTACTTTTAAGGGTATTTGGCCTCAGGTTTAACTATTTGTCTGAAGTTCTTGGCTGCATTAAAAAAAAAAGTATAAATTAAGACTGCAAGACAAGCCGATTTACTAAGACAAAGTATGCAGCATACACCTTCCAAAGAAAAAAAACAAAAAACAAACAGCTGGAGACTCAGTAGCCACATCCTATAGCTTTGAAATGTTGTGCTGGATGCTAGAATGTCATGTCAAAAGCATTTGCTGCTATGATTCTTGCTGTATATTCAATCTACACTCTGTTGGGCTTCTGTTGCCGGAGGACTGGGCTTTGGGAGCTTTTCCTACAATCTGCTGTGGAAAAGCCAGGCAGAGATTTTATTGAATTCAGCTTCTGTATCCTTTGCCATTAGGTGAGAGCAAAATTATGATTAAACCACAAGGAGCGAATGTGAGCAAGCTGTGCTCCAGTTGTCCATTGGCTTTTGATCCTGAGGTGGCTCATGTAAGTGACCAGTAAAGTGATTTTTTCCCCCAGACAGATGCGGAAAAGTCCTTTGGGAAGAAAGGTGCAGTATTAATGCAAGGTGGTGATAAATAAGGGAATGCAGTAAATTGAGAAAAGTTATGGATATTGCTGCTTCATTCAGGACAAACACAGCCTCCTCTCAAACAGAAAACTCTATGTTTGAGCCATGCTATTTCCTCTCTTTCAATCTTGTAGGGGAAAATAAATAAATAAAAACAAAGCCCTAATGTTGAACTATGCTATCTGGAAAACAGCAAGATACTTCACACACACACACACACACACACACACACACACACACACACACACACACACACACACACACACACACACACACACACACACACACACACCTTGTTGTCCCCTAATGAAAAACAATTGTTCAACTGTGTCAGAGGCTCGAAAATGCAACAGTTAAAAGAGGTTCTCCATTAGCCCAAATACTAGGTGCCTGTGTTTTAAGCCCCAGATCAGCAAAGTACTTAGGTATGTGCTTAATTTCAAACATCTGAGGTGTTGCATTGAAATGAATTGGATTAGTCACATGCTTGAAGTAAAGCAATTCTTTAAGGCCCCAATCCTGTTCCCACTGAAATCAATCACAAAACTCCTAATGACTGATATGGTGCAGGATTAGAGCTGGTCTGAGAATGGAATTTCCACCATGTGGGAAATTGACATTTTGAAATTTGTTTTTATTCTGAATCAGAACAAAAAGAAAGTTTAGAAACTGCCTGTGCAATGAAAATTTGAAAAAAAACATTTGGAACAATCCAAATGTTTTGTTGTGATAATGTTGAAATATTATATAAAAATACATGTTAAAGCAGAAACATCAAAACAAAATGAAATGATAAAGTCAAAACATTTCACCTTCTCAAAATGAAACACTTTGACATTGTAAAATTGCAAGTTTTGACTTCCCCCCACCATAGAAAACTTTATTGAAATTGACACTTTCCTGCGAAATGTTTCAATTTCAATGAAATTGCATTTTCTGACAGACAGCTGTTCTGTTGAAAGTTTAGCAATTAGTGCTATGCAAGACTGATCCTTAAGTGGTTCGCTGCATCAGGGCTTCTGAGTAGGAGGATCCGAGTTGCAGAAGGCTGTGGAGTGTAATGCAGTGACAACCATGGAGTCCTTGCAGGCCATGAATATTTTACAGTGAATTTGCTTCTTTTTCAGAGACATATTTATGTTTGTTTATTTTGATTCCTGTCTAAGCACATAGTCTTTACCTGGGGCCTGATTGAGAACTCCTTATGCACACTGGTGAGCAGTTACTCCAATAGGCTGTCGCTACCAAATTCTGCTGAACCTGAAATTGTAAACACTTTGGTTGGGGGCGGGAAAACCAGCTGGCAGATTGTGCTAATAGATATTTTGTGTAATATTTTAGAACTGTCATGTTCTAGATATAAATTAAACTTCCATTAGAAAGGAGAGATGCCTGGCAACAGTACTGAACAGATATACAGTGGGCTTGCTCATGTGAGTAACTGTTCACTAATGTGTGCATGAGGGTCACAACCTAGCCCTTAGACATATTGCAAATTATGAGGGTAAAAATACAAAACCAATTATCACACTTGGCAACAGTTTCCACCATGGCAAATGGGTGCCCAAACTGAGACAACCTGGGCCTGATTCAGAGGCCTCAGATCTCCAACTAAAGTCAATGGGAGGCAGAACCTCTTGAAAATCAGGCTCATGGTGCCTCAAGTTATACACCCAGGTATTGAAGCATCCCAAAAAAATCAGTGGCTATTTTTGGAGGGGAAAAAATGTGTCTATTGAATGCTGTTGAATGAGCATCAGAACATGCTAGCAACCTGATACGTGGGAGCAGGACCAATCAGAGGGGGAACCAAGAGGGCCATTTGGCCTGGGCCTCAAGCTCAAAGGGGGCCTCAAATTTAGACACGTTAATTTTTTGGCATTTGATAAGTTTTGCAACTTGTTTTTATGTGCATGAAAGCTAGATTTTTCCTCAATAATTCGTGCATTTGCACAGAAAAAGGCTAGAAAAGCATTTGTTAAATAAAAAAATATTCAAATTATGTCTAATTTTTTTTTGGTGCCTTATTTTGTTTTCATGTGTTGTCATTTTTTATTATGGCTAGGGGCCTCAAAAGCTGGAAGTGGCCTGGGCCTCTCTGGACCTCTGAGAGGGCCTGCAGGGAGTATATAGGGTGATATGATGTAAAATTGACAATTTGTTTCAGCTTTAGACACTCCTTCTGTTATATTCTCCAGCAGAATATTGCATATACAGACTGAGCTAAATGGCATTTTTCCATCAAGATATTCTTCTACGGTACTTGTACATCTGTTCAGCATTGTTACCAGGTACCTATCCTCTCTAATGAAAACTAATTATGCCTAGAACATTTTTGTAATATTTTAAGTAGTAACATTTAGCACAAACCTGCTAGTTTTCCCCACACAAGAACTATTTACAATTTCAGTGGACTCAACTCACATTTCATCTCGATAATTAAAGTGAAGGAATATAAATCACTAGACTATTGTTCCTTGAACAAGATCTAATGCATTTTAGAAAAAAAAAATGGAATTTTCTCATGCTACTGGAGCAATTACGTCCATTAGGTATGGTGCTTCTTTAAAAGGATGGTGTAATCTAATTAGAGGGCCATATACAATATTTTATTAAGATGACATTTTGGATTTTAGCACAGTTAGCATTTATGGTAAGAGGCCACTGCTCTGTGAATCTTTAAAAATAGTCCAAATAGACAATTTATCATCTTGAAGAGTCTGACTGTTTATGTTTCATGGAGATTTAAAGTAAGGTGACTGCTGTCTAGCCAGTGAGCAATTTTTAAAATGGCCTTCTATAATACTTTCTCAAAAGCTATTACAGGCCTGTGTGCATATAGAGAGATCATCATCAGTGTACGGCAAACAACTGACTGTAAACATACTTTGGAGAGACACGTGAAAATTATGGTGAGGGACAAATGAATGTCGGGTCAGGTAGACTACTTTTTTGAGACTATAAATTTTAACAGAACTATTAAAGTAGACTATCCAGAGTGAATCCAGGCTATTTTAATTTAGTGTGTATGTGTTCTGAGGTAAAGTAGAGCCAGTGGTAAAGTGCTTTTTCAATTAATTTTGAAAGCAAGGGTAGGACTGATACTAGCCCTCGGTTTCCCAGATGCATTGGAGAGCCGCTATTAAATCAAAGAAGTGACCTTGTCAATCTTTAGCCTGATGAAAAAAGAGTTTGTATTGAAAGATAAGTTACCAAAAAGTGTGCTAAGGAGCTGCAAAGGATGTGAATGATAAGGAGGAGACAGAGGGGATGCCTACCGCAGCAGGAAGGCTGTCATTTGGAGGTTAGAGGAGGAAAAATGGAGAACCTTATTTTAGACTGTGAGTTGCAAGCACTGTTTTCAGTGGAATTTGGGTGCCTAAGTCCTATATGTTCTTTTGAAAATCCCAACCTCAACTTTGAAAACTTTATAAATGGCTCAAGCTCCATGACGGTGGGCATAGTATAAACAAGACAGTGATCACTGACTTCCACTGCCATCTCAGCCACACCCTCAGCTAGTGTAAATCAAAGTAGCTCCATTGAAGCCTAAACCTCTTACTACAGAACTCAATGGAACTGCATCAGTGTACACCAGCCAAGCATCAGACCTTTAATTTTTAAGTTGAGAATTGTCCCAGTAACCTTTGCCAGAAACCTGAACAATCTTGAACTCCAGACTGGTTTTGGAGGAGAGCCAAAGAGTAATATTAAGCTTTTGACATATAGTTTTCATACTGTTGAGAAAAAAATTGGCTGAAAGTATTTACTGTTGCAAAGACTCCTCGCTATACTTGTCTTATCACCTAGAGGTTAAAATGGCTTCCAAAATGTTGGTGGCAGAGGCTTACCTGATTGTTCAACAAGTATTCCATCACTCTATCCGAATGATCAAATTCACTACCAGCTTAGGTCTCTTCCTCAGATAGAGACCTGCAAAAATGGTGACACTATCTGAGGAGAGGGTATGTGACAATATCACTTTCCAGAACCCAATTATCCACTTGGTCACAAAGGTCAGATCGAGAGCCTAACGTTCACAAAGATTATCTGCGGGCCAAATTCTCTGGTGGCATCCATTGGCAGAACTCCATTGACTTCAGTGAAGCTACCCCAGTTTATATTAGCAGAGAATTTGGTCCTATGGCTGAATTCTTACAGTACTATAGATGGCACTGAGGCGCAAACTTGGGATCTTCAGCAGCAAAAACATAGGCTGTTGTACCGTTTGTGCTAAAGGCAAACTCCTTATTTAGCAATAACCAAGCAGTATATACTGTTCTCATCACTGAGGCCAGCCTCTAGAGAAAGACATGGTCAAATGTACTAATTCTGTGCATTACATTTAGAGTTTGGGCCATTTTAGAGATAAGAGCCTGCTGGTAATAATCACACTTGGATCAGAATTCCATAGCTTTGGGGTGTTTGGATCAGAGTTTGGCTTGGTTCCAGATTACAGGAGAACAATCAAAATAAAGGTTAATCTAGTCCCCTGTTCGGTATAAACTGTGGCAATTATTCCACCAGCAATTATTTTGACCCACTTCCTTTTAAACATACCAGCTATATTTCAGGTCAATAAGCATGTATCACCCTCGGGCAAGGAAACAGAAATGGAAGTGCAGTAGGCATTAAATAGTCTGTTCATGTTTAGAGTGGATCTAAGTTATTTGACATAGTGATCTTTGGGGACAGTTTCCTTTGCAGCAACCTCCTTCTGTTCTCCCTCTCCAGGGCCCCTTACAGACCCTCCCTCCAAGTCTTATCAGTCCTACCACCCTCCACTTGGGGCTTGGTTAACAACAACCAGTCTCACCAATAAACTCCATTGCTGCATTCCAAAGGTTCACACTTATCTCTTCTGGCTCTTCTGCCATTGACACAGACCTCTTCCCCTGCCACAGCCTGCTCTTCATGGAGTTGCCTCTCCTAGACGTCTCTGCCTGGGTTTAGCCTGCTGGCTTCCTTCTCTTGCCAGTGTGTCCCGTTCTATATACTGCCCTCCTTCAGAGAGCTCCTCTCAACTAGCTGGAAGAAATGGGAGCCCTGCCCCACCCTACACTACTGGGTTCCTGATCCCAGGCCATTGGAGGAACAGTGTCCTGGGGACTTCCCCCCAGCCAACTCCCAATTCCCTGGGACCACTTCCTCTCTTCCATTATCAGGTCACTTCCTCGGTCTTTGGTCATTTCAAGTGGGTCTTCCGGCCTCCTCTTCTCTTAAAGGGCCAGCATACCCCATTAGAGTTGGCAAAGCCTTTTGAGGCAGATAAGTTACAGAATAATCTATATGGATCTTTATTTTTTATAGTACTACAGTATTCTACAATTATGGTTCAAAATGCTGCAATTTACCATATGGCTATGCTATAGGGTTTGAGGCGGTTACTGTGGAACACTTTTTTTTTTTTTTAAGGGGGGGGTTGACCTTAAAATATTGGAGACCCTGTTTACTCTGCATTAAAATAAACCACAGCATATTTGGTAACAAACAGGGGTTTGCCCTAATGTCCTTATTGGCCAAGGAAATTTTGGAGGAGAATTAGTTGGTTGCTCTCCTCTACCCTAGATGTTGCGGCATGTATACTGTTGAGACATGGCTTTGAGAACCTTTGGAATAAAGGGAAATGTAAATGCATGCAAGACATGATCATATTACTAATTCACCATTTGTTTATATCACGTATGTAGGGGGGGGGAAGAAAAGGTTCTAAACAATATCCACTGATAGCAAAGTTCTAGACGTACTCAAGAGTGCACATGATCATTTTTTTCTGATAATTACCACCTCTGGAAGGCATATGTCTGATGTACAGCTATGCCTCTTTACCCACCTACCCCAGGGCAACCTTTTATTTTACAAAATAAACTGAGTTTTTATTTAAAAGATACACACTATGTAACCTACAAACACATTTATGAATGGCATAACCTTGTGTTCAGTGCTTCAAGGGACAAGGGTCTGCAGCCTTAACTGGCTCAGCCCAGAATTTGGAGTGTTTTGTATTTGCAGTTCAGTTAGCTTAAGAACTGTCTAATGGATGCAGAGCCTTTCACATCTAAGACAGTCACTTGTAACCAGCACAGGTCCCCTTTGTTACTGTAAAGCACACCACTAACAATGCAAAAGCACGTTTCCATCATCTATGTGAATTTTAAAAAAAAATTCAGTTCTTCTGAGTTTATTTCTGTACCATGCTCAGGGGCCTCTGGCTCAGATTACTTAAAAAAAAAAATACTAATTATGCCTGTCTGGTAGATCTATGCATGCACTGAGTCTTTCCTGGCTAGGCAAGAATTCCCAGTAATAGGCTTTGAGCTAGAAGTGAGATCAGAAGAGGGATAACTGGCTGCTGCAAGATCCACTGTAGACAGAAGCAACAGTGTTGAGTAGAGAGCTGTTGAGAAGGGTACATTCTTCATGCAGAAATATATTTTGCTTCATTCCATATAAGAAGATTTTTATATCATTTATAGTCTCACTTGGTTTATTTCATTTGCATACCTATGTTTCTTGTTACTGAGGGTATGATGATTTGGTGTTGAACATTCTGGATTATTCAAATTATGTCCAAATCTTCTTTTATCGAAGTCTATTTGAATTCTGATTTGGTCTTTGTACTCTTTGAATGAACCATTTGAAATATATGTATTTTTCCTTTTTTTGTTTTACTTTAATAGGTCCTTCTTTGAAGACTCTTATGCTTCAAAGATGTTTTATAAATATTATAGATTTTAAACTTAGATGTGATCCCTGCTCCAATCTACTTACATCTCTGTGTTTCGTTTCTCCCTGGCTCAAACTTGACAATGTCTACTTTTGTGTTTGAGCCAGGGATATCTAGACCATCCTTCAATGTGTCACCTCATTATTGACAATGTCACCCCAGTAGAATCCATGTATGCAGATATCTTATAAGGACAAACTTCAGAAGGCCCTGGGTGAGGTCAAACAAACAATTTTTTATCTTGAAAAGGGTTTATGCATTGCCATTTTATCCATTCTTACTTGGCTGCATAATAGATTTCCCCTTGGGTAAGAGTAAGTTGAAAGAAAATGCAAAACAAAAAAGGGTTATATCCCCACATATAGTCGACACTACCTTAAACATACAAAATTAATAGAGTTTATAAGGAGGAGGGATTTAAGCAGGAGGGCATGTAAGTACTTATGCCTTGGTAGGAAACTTTCCCATCCTGCAAGAGTTTTAGAGATTTAAAATAAAATAAAAAAGTTTTCCCATCCCAAATCAGAATGAAAAACAGAACTCTTGAAAAATGTGTGCACTGACAAGCGGGGAAAAAAAATCAAAAATTTTCATTTGATAATTTTGAAACATAGTTTTGATTTTAAAACTTCTCTTTTTAAACCTTGTTTAGTCAATTAAGTTAAGTTTCAAAACATAGTAGTTTCGAACCAAAAAAAGAAAAAACTTTTTGCCTGGAAAAAGTTAAAAATGGGACATTTCTACAATTCCAAAATGTTTTTCAACATTTTTGCAAGTTGGGAAAATTCATCAAAACTGACCTTGTCTTGCAACACTGGGTTTCAAGGACTTGGCATTTTTGTTGGCAAAAAATGTTTCATTGAAATCCTCATTAACGTCAGATAAGTAAAGCTGGTTGGGAATTTTTCAATCAAAGAAATATCTCCCTTTGTACATGCAGGACATAGCTTCTGCCAAACCCACTTGAAAAAGTTTTTGCTTGAACAAACAAACACCTGAGAGACTTCTTAGGAAAAGCTCACACGGGTTGAGAGGTTACATCACTACATCCTGAACTACAATCAGAACCAGCACCACCGTTTTAGTAGAAACCACACCAAGGCACTACAATCATGTCGGAGCAGAGGGCAATAGCTTAAGGTTCCTGAGAAGGTGGAAATTTTTCCTTTAGGAGCTAAGTCTGCGCCCTTTTGAGAAATTTTGTTCTGTTCAATTTATTTTTTTTAAAGATAATTCTATTAACATTTTTCCTTCAGCAATATTTTTACAGAACTAAATTCAGTGTTTTCACAGGCCACTAGTCACATGTAAAGCTTTATCATGTACATACCGATCCTACTCATGCCAGTAATCTTTATCAATGCAAATAGTCCTATTGATGTCAATATATGGTGGAAGCCAGTGGAATAAAAGTCTTGAATCAGAGATGTACTGAGAACCTACATCTCCAGTTACTGGTCCACCTTTTTCAATGGGAGATGGCGGGCTTATTCTAGAAACTAAAGTTTTCCCCATCATACTATTTAAATATGACTAGTGCTATAGTAAATGAAACAATGAATTCACACTACTTTGGCTCTTTTGGGTAATGCTGACTGCTAATTTGGCTCCTGAACCACTGACGTCTGAGTATCACTGATCTACACTTAGAGGCTAATAATCCTTATTGTCTGAAGGATTCTAAAATGAGAATTACTGTGAGGTTTCATTTGTGCCAGACATTATATGAAAACAAGAAATGAAAGGAATCTCAGTCTCTCTGGGCTTGTGTGTCCTAATATAGACACATTTTATTACTTTTCTCCAACTTAGCTGGCTCCCTCTGTCCACTGATAGCCTCAGTTATTCATGTTCATGAAACCTGAAGGACCAATATATTAAACAAAGATTGTTTATGGCACACTGAAAAGAGATTGACCAATCGAGACAATTCTCAAATGCTTCCTATTCAAAGAAGAATTGCTATTATAAATGCTGAACGGGCATCTCTCTCTCCCCCTTTAATGGGGCAACTGGTTATATAAATATAAAAAGATATTTGAAAAAACATACTTTGGGGAAACATACTTTAGGAAAGTATAGTTCCACAAAATATCACTATTAAGAATACAGGCAGCAGTAACTCCAGCAGTGTTTTGAAATTTTAACAAAGTTGTGTTGAATATAAATGCTGGAAATGAAAACAGTAAGCTTTCAGGATCCAAAAAAATATTGAAACCAACATAGCATCATTTCTATCCAAAAGGGAATGATAGGGCGTGAGAGGGGTCCAGTTTTATAAAAGTCAGCCTTATTTAGAATGACAAAACACAATGGCTTTTTAATGTTCTATTATTCAGCTCATTCTTTCCTCATATATTGCTAAAAATCTATCCTTCCCCAGCCCACACATGCTTCTTTGAAATTGCCTGTAGCAGCTGCTTCCTGTTGGAACTTATGAGAGCAGGTTTGCAGATAACCAACATCTGTTATTAGCCTTTTAAATGATCTGTGAGGGCCCAGTGTTTCCTCAAGTGGCTTCCACTTCAGGAGAGAAATATTGGTCCAATTTCATGGATATGCTCCAGCAGGTTTGCACCACTCTGGCATCACCACAGCAGAACAAAGCAGGTGACAACTGCTTGTGAAACTGGCCCTTCTGATCTAGAGAGCAATCGAGGTTCAGATAACCAGAGGTGAAATCCTAGCCCCATTGAAGTCAATGGGAATTTTGCCAGTGACTTCAATGGAGCCAGTATTTCACCTTAGGTTTACATGATTATTTCAGGGATACCGATGAAAATGATGCCACCTTTCTATATAGTGCAGAAAGTGGTTATAAAACACGAGTTATGGCACAAGCTTCATCAGAACAGTTACTATAGCAAGAATTCATCACCCTTGAGCCTGAACCCTAGAACTGATTTGGTCTCGATCCCTAACTCTTAACCCCAGTGTAAATCTAATACAGATCTGCAGACTACCTCCTTGATTCAACTCTAGTGCAAGGTGAAAGCGTAGACTGGCTCTTTGAGACAAATTATTCAAAGGAGCCTTTTTTAGTATGTGGGTGTAAGTTTAGAGGTCAATTTTGAACATATGGCTCCTTGCAGGCTGCTTTTCAGAACTGTCAGGTACATTTCTTCCATTGCTGCACTTTTGTCACTTCTATTCTGGTCTATATACACCACGTTTATCACCATAGTATCCGAGCACCTTCCAGTAGTGTGTTAAGCAATGCGATTACAAATCTGTCATGTGTTTGTTCGCTCATCCTCTCCACAGATAGAGAAATGTGTGCAGTGGAGCGACTTGTTTTAGTAATGTGGTTTTGTGTGGCAGTGGGGTTTATTTATATATAAATAAATATGTATGTGTACACACACACTTACTACCATACCAATAGCCACATAACTGGGTTGTAGGTAGAACTGGCCAGAAAACAAGATTTCCATTTTGTAAAAACATTCACGGTTTCAACGCAGAATGAAGGTATGACCTCTCAATTTTTCATGGAGAGAGAGAGGCTCACACAGCCCAGTGGTTAGGTCATTCACTGGGTTGTAGGAGACCCAGGCTCAAGGTTATGCACTGCCTGCTTTGGATCAGGGACTTGAATCTAGATTTCCTACATCCTAAAGTGAGTGCCCTAACAACTGGGCATAAGCGTCAGTCTCTCTGGGAGTCACTAAATTTCTCCTATTGGAGCTGTTCCACTTAGTATAAATTATTAAATCTTAATTAGGACCAAGTGAAAGCTCTTGTAACTCCTTCTCCATTATTAAGAAATAGCTGTAGAGTCATTATGCAGAACAAACTCTCACCTTTAGCCAAGGTGCAGGGATTGTAGAACAAATGGGGTCACTAACTGCACAGCCTGTCTGTGCTGTGATTAGCTGAGACAATCATAGGTGCTGGAACTAAGGGTGCCAGGGGTGCTGCCGCACCCTCTGACTTGCAGTAGTTTCTGTTATATACAAGGTTTACAGTTTGGCTCAATGGTTCTCAGCACCCCTCACAATACAAATTGTTCCAGCCCCGCTGGAGACAATATCATTTCAGTACAAGTATTGTTAATTTCATACTTAGGGGCTTATTACATTAAGAATATGGTATTGAAAATAACATCCTTTCTTGTAAACCTGCTAAGCACAATCAACCTAATGGAACCTGTTCAGTCCTGCCTCCTGGCTTGAAACCGTGACTAAAGTGCACCTCCTTGTGTAATCAGACACTCCTGGGTGATATCAGTCTCTGGGTTGCTGCCATAAAGCTAGGTGTGCATTAGTGCAAGACTAAGTGCCTGGGGCCTGATTTTCATAACTGCTCCACACAGGACCATTCAATGGCCACCCAGAGACCATTATTTCCTGTAAGCTAGTAATTATTATGCAGCTGAGCCAGAGCAGTGTCAATGACAGGAGCAGTGGGGAAAACAGAGGTTGTAACACCAAACTACACATCAGTGTGCTGCTGGTTGCCACCTGAACAGCTGAAATCCACTTGTCTGTCCAGCCCAGCGAAGCCTTAGCCGCTTGTACTGTTGAGTTGCCAATCCCAACTGTAAGAATTTTTTCTACAACGCTTTGTACTTCTGTAATAGCTGTTGAGACCAGAGTTACAATTTAGCCAGCTGTAAATCTGAGTTGTCTGAGCTAGTTCACACATGGAACAATGCCTTGAAGGCAGCACTAAGCCTGAGTGAAGCTAATGCAGAAGGGATGCTTTCCATTTAGAGACTTTGATTAATCACACTTACACGTGCTCATCTTGTGCACAGATCCCACACTATTTCCTGTCTGCACAGCTAAGGAGATTTAGGATCAGTTACACTGGTGCAACTCACTGCTAATGTGCAAATTACACTTTCATATTGTTTACACACACCGCAGGTGACTACTGTCACATGCTCTTGCAATCTATTTATTGGTGGGCTAGCACAACCAGGTACAATGCTCAGAAAAAAAATAAGGGTAAGTAGGAGTTCTTTAAAGTAAAGAACCACTTCTATTTGTGTACCATCTTCCAGAAATAAATAGCTCATACTGTGCTGCTGCTGTAGCTGTTAACTCTCAGAGAAAATGTGGATGTATGAAAAGCCAACCCCGAAATACTTCTTGAACCAGAAATCCTGACCATCTGGGATGAGCCACAGACTTTCAGGACTGCCTGGATGTAAGGCGAGCAAATGTTTCTTGGCCAACATCAATATTTAGAATTTGTAGAACACTTGCTGTACAGAGCTTTGGACGTATACATGATCTAACTACTTTGCAACACATCTATAAAGTAATACAAACCTAATTTGAAAATTAGGGAAGTGGACTGAAAGCTGAAGTCACATGGCAAAGGCCACACTGGGTCAGTGGCAGAGCTAGGATTAGAACCAAGGACCTCCTAATTTCAAAGCCCTGTGTTCATTTCTCTTAGGGTCACATGATCAAAACGTCAGGATCTTGTGTGCAAGAAGGGCTTTTTTGCTGCAGTGCCCCAGATACACCTCTACCCCGATATAACGCGACCCGATATAACACGCATTCTGATATAACACGGTAAAGCAGTGCTCCGGGGGGGGCGGGGCTGTGCACTCCGGCGGATCAAAGCAAGTTCAATATAACGCGGTTTCACCTATAACGCGGTAAGATTTTTTGGCTCCCGAGGACAGCGTTATATCGAGGTAGAGGTGTATTAACTTTGACTAGCAGAGGTGGGCCTAGAGTACAATCCAGATCTGAACAGCCCAAGACTAGAGATGGTTGGAAAATTGAATTTCCATTCCACAGGAAATTCTAACACTTCAGAATTTGTTTTTCTTCCAGTTTGGACCTCAGAAGGTTTTATCAACAACTAATCAAGCTTCACATATCCCCTGTGAAGTAGGTGTAATGTTTAGCAAGCACTCAGGAGGCAGGTAGGAGAAGGCACAGCACTTCCATTACACAAGCAGCTAACTCCCATCAAAACTGGTCAGGCTTCTGTAGTCACCGATTTCAGGCTCAGAGGTTAACACAGGTATTAGCATAAACATTCTCATACTAACAATACACACACTCACATTTGTAGCACAAATGCTATCCTTATAGCAGGGAAGTACCATAGACAGATGAGTAAACAGATGGTAGCACAGCAAGTCTACAGCAGAACCAGGAATAGAGTCCAGGAGTTCTGGCTCCCTGTCCCTGCTCTAACCATTAGCCAGACCAGACTCTGTATATTTCAGCCTGATTTTTCCTTATACCATTTACCTTTTTTAGTAAAGGACATAGATGTACCAAAACTTAGTTTGAAAGGTACATTTGCTGGGTAGTTTCGAACATACATTTAACCTACCAAAATGGCTCAGTATTTCTTCTATTCAATCTGTTGCCAAGATATTTAAAATAAATATACTCCAACAGCTACTATTTATGGATTAGGTTTTAATACTTTTGCTATGGATATTGCCAACCAGCACAATGGTCACAGCTNAATTTCTCTTAGGGTCACATGATCAAAAAGTCAGGGTCTTGTGTGCAAGAAGGGCTTTTTTGCTGCAGTGCCCCAGATACACCTCTACCCCAATATAACGCGACCCAATATAACACGAATTCGGATATAACGCGGTAAAGCAGTGCTCGGGGGGGCAGGGCTGTGCACTCCGGTGGATCAAAGCAAGTTCAATATAACGCGGTTTCACCTATAACGCGGTAAGATTTTTTGGCTCCCGAGGACAGCGTTATATCGAGGTAGAGGTGTATTAACTTTGACTAGCAGAGGGGGGCCTAGAGTACAATCCAGATCTGAACAGCCCAAGACTAGAGATGGTTGGAAAATTGAATTTCCATTCCACAGGAAATTCTAACACTTCAGAATTTGTTTTTCTTCCAGTTTGGACCTCAGAAGGTTTTATCAACAACTAATCAAGCTTCACATATCCCCTGTGAAGTAGGTGTAATGTTTAGCAAGCACTCAGGAGGCAGGTAGGAGAAGGCACAGCACTTCCATTACACAAGCAGCTAACTCCCATCAAAACTGGTCAGGCTTCTGTAGTCACCGATTTCAGGCTCAGAGGTTAACACAGGTATTAGCATAAACATTCTCATACTAACAATACACACACTCACATTTGTAGCACAAATGCTATCCTTATAGCAGGGAAGTACCATAGACAGATGAGTAAACAGATGGTAGCACAGCAAGTCTACAGCAGAACCAGGAATAGAGTCCAGGAGTTCTGGCTCCCTGTCCCTGCTCTAACCATTAGCCAGACCAGACTCTGTATATTTCAGCCTGATTTTTCCTTATACCATTTACCTTTTTTAGTAAAGGACATAGATGTACCAAAACTTAGTTTGAAAGGTACATTTGCTGGGTAGTTTCGAACATACATTTAACCTACCAAAATGGCTCAGTATTTCTTCTATTCAATCTGTTGCCAAGATATTTAAAATAAATATACTCCAACAGCTACTATTTATGGATTAGGTTTTAATACTTTTGCTATGGATATTGCCAACCAGCACAATGGTCACAGCTAACTAAGCATGCCTTGTCCAGAAATCTCTGAGCTACTTTGAAGGCTTCATCCAAGAGGATATGGAAACAAAGTCCAAGATAGCGTAATGTCTGGAAAAAATGAGATTCAATAAAATACGGTGGGGGCAAGAACTCTTAAGCTTCTGAGAAGGCCTTGCAAACAGCATTCAATAAAACCTCTGACTGAAAATCTAGGCAGGTGTGGGTTTGTTTTTAAGTGCTTTGAGGGCATATGTAAAACTACGGGGCTCAAAGTGCTGAATAAATTACTAGCCATGATTGAACAACAGAGAACAAGACCTCACATACAAAAGCTGACTTTTCTCAAAATTCAGTTTATGTAAATATAAAACAAGCTCGTTTTCATTCAGTGAAAGAGTCCAAGAAAAATCAAAGTGCCAAAAATCAACGGCTCAATAAAAGGGAATTTCAAATAGCTGGGCATCCTTATATCTGATTTAAAAACAAAATCAATGGATAAGCATCTCGCCTTTAACACAGTCCCATTTCACACTCCAGATGTTTTACAATAGAAAACTTTGATTGCCTCCCATGGGCTACTGGCAACCTATGTGAAAGCTTGGCTTGGTCACAAAATGACAGGTCATTATTATTGTAGATACACTAAGGCTTTTTCTTAATTTTCTTGCACTGATTAAAGGGGGAAGAAATAGAACTGTTTTGAAAGCAAACAAACAGATCCCTGTCTAACCTGAGACTCATGCACCTCGGCATTAGCTAGCACACATAGCAGCTGTAGCTATTCTCAGATTGCAGTGACAGTTCCAACCCCTGACAGCAACCCTTCTCAGGAACGTATGCTTAAATACAGCGTTATAGCGACAATGGGAGTTACAGCTCTGGCTCAGTACCCCTAGAGGACAGTCACCAGGCTGTTATAATTGGACCTAATCTTGGGATCCCATGTACTTTCCAACCAGCTGGGTCTGGGTAGAGTCCAGTCATTGTCTCTAACTCTGGGCCTCTAGGACACACTCCTGTGGTGCAGATTCCCTGCATGGGACCTTGCATTCAGTTGACCTTGGCCCCAAGACCAGTGCTGGACCGCCTCAGTGCCTTTCCAACCCCCCTATGCACACTTTTCCCCAGAGCTCCTCCCTGATGGGCACTTCAGTTTATAGTTAAGGCCTTGGTTTGGGGGTTTTACTGAATTTCTCCCCCAAAACCCCATGTTTTAAAAAAGAAAGGATTTGGGTTTTCCCCATTTTAACCCACATTTTGCAAGTTCTGGAACTCCCTGGATCCAGCTCTCCCCTCACAGAGCCCCAGCCATGCACTGCAACTGAAACTGCCCAACAGGCCTGTGAGGCACAGAAGGCTCCCCTCATCCTCCCACACCCGCAGCCTCCAATGACTTCTGGGCAGTCACTCCCTCCCCTCCATCTCCGCCCCCTCCCTCCCACTTCCATGCATGCTGGGCAGCCCTCACCTGCTGACCCTTTGTTTTCAGTTTGTATCGATTTTTTTTTTAAACACTGAAATGCATGGGAAATTTTAAACAAAACAACAACCCCAAATGAAGGGTGTTATTTATAGTTTACCTCTGCAGGGACACATGGCAGTTACAGTAGGGAGCACAGGCTGTGAAAAAAACTTCTGAACCACATACACTTTACTCCTAGACAGCACAGGAGAGTTACAGATCCAGGGGAAACAAATGCTTGAACACTATTTCCCCCCACCCCAAGTCCTCAGTGATGTGTTGTATCACAGAAACCCCCTTGGGAGCTGCCACCTGATGTGCCAAGACTACTTCTGCCCCCTGCTNCTTCTGGGCAGTCACTCCCTCCCCTCCATCTCCGCCCCCTCCCCACCGCTTCCATGCATACTGGGCAGCCCTCACCTGCTGACCCTTTGTTTTCAGTTTGTACCGATTTTTTTTTTAAACACTGAAATGCCTGGGAAATTTTAAACAAAACAACAACCCCAAATGAAGGGTGTTATTTATAGTTTACCTCTGCAGGGACACATGGCAGTTGCAGTAGGGAGCACAGGCTGTGAAAAAAACTTCTGAACCACATACACTGTACTCCTAGACAGCACAGGAGAGTTACAGATCCAGGGAAAACAAATGCTTGAACACTATTTCCCCCCACCCCAAGTCCTCAGTGATGTGTTGGATCACAGAAACCCCCTTGGGAGCTGCCACCTGATGTGCCAAGACTACTTCTGCCCCCTGCTTTCCCTGCCAGCTCAGGACTCCAGCACCCTGTCTTGCTGAGCCAGACACTCCTGTCTGCTCCAACACAGACCCAGGGTCTGAATTACTTGCCCCAAAGCTGCAGGTTTACCTGAAAGCAGCTAACAGAAGTGTGCTTGTCTTTAACACTCAGATGCCCAACCCCCAATGGGGTCTAAACCCAAATAAATCCGTTTTACCCTGTATAAAGCTTATACAGGGCAAACTCATAAATTGTTCGCCCTCTATAACACTGATAGAGAGATATGCACAGTTGTTTGCTCCCCCAGGTATTAATACATACTCTGAGTTAACTAATAAGTAAAAAGTGATTTTATTAAATACAGAAAGTAGGATTTAAGTGGTTCCAAGTAGTAACAGACAAAACAAAGTAAGTTACCCAGCAAAATAAAATAAAATGCGCAAATCTATGTCTAATCAAACTGAATACAGATAAGACCCTCACCAGTTCCAGAATGTTCCCTTTTACAGACTAATCTCCTTTTAGCCTGGGTCCAGCAATCACTCACACCCCTTGCATACTGTCCTTTGTTCCAGTTTCTTTCCAGTATCCTGGGGGGAGGGGAGGCTCTCTCTCTCTTTAGCCAGCTGAAGACAAAATGGAGGGTCTCCCACGGGTTTAAATAGACTTTCTCTTGTGGGTGGAGACCCCCCTCCTCACTCCTATGCAAACTCCAGCTCCAAGATGGAGTTCTGGAGTCACCTGGGCAAGTCACATGTCCATCCATGACTCACAGTCTTTACAGGCAGAAGCCATTGTCCACATGGTATCTTGTAAGTCTCCAGGAAGACTTCTTATGTGGATTGGAGCATTCCAAGATGCATTGTTCCCCAAGTGCTTCCTGATCAGGTATTTAACCTTGCGAATTCCTTCCTAAAGAAGCTGACCAAATGCCTCACAGAGCTTACTTAGAAATCAAGCAAGTATACAGCCAATATTCTTAACCTCAAGTACAAAATGATATATGTGTACAAATAGGATGAATAGATATAGTAGACCAGGGGTCGGCAACCTCTGGCACGCGGCTCGCCAGGGTAAGCACCCTGGCGGGCCGGGCCAGTTTATTTACCTGCCGCGTCGGCAGGTTCGGCCGATCCCGGCTCCCACTGGCCGCGGTTCGCCGCTCCGGGCCAACGGGGGCGACGGGAAGCCGCGGCCAGCACATCCCTCGCCCGCGCCGCTTCCCGCTGCCCCCATTGGCCCGGAGCGGCGAACCGCAGCCAGTGGGAGCCGCGATCGGCCGAACCTGCCGACGCGGCAGGTAAATAAACTGGCCCGGCCCGCCAGGGTGCTTACCCTGGCGAGCCGCGTGCCAGAGGTTGCCGACCCCTGGTCTAC